>VSMD01117674.1:0-154656 GCA_008750895.1 Mirza zaza | reverse complement strand
GGAAACAGCCCAAGTGCCCATCAATCCAAGAATGGATTAATAAAATATGGTATATGTATACCATGGAGTACTATTCAGCTCTAAGAAACAACGGTGATATAGCACATCTTATATTTTCCTGGTTAGAGCTGGAACCCATACTACTAAGTGAAGTATCCCAAGAATGGAAAAACAAGCACCACATATACTCACCAGCAAACTGGTATTAACTGAGCAGCACCTAAGTGGACACACAGGTACTACAGTAATAGGGTATTGGGCAGGTGGGAGGGGGGAGGGAGGTGGGTATATACATACATAATGAGTGAGATGTGCATCATCTGGGGGATGGTCATGCTGGAAACTCAGACTTGTGGAGGGACGGGGGGAAAGGGCATTTATTGAAACCTTAAAATTTGTACTCCCATAATATGCCAAAATAAAAAAAAAAAATTTAAAACAAAGAAAAAAAACTCATTAACAGAAACAATTCATCTGTCACCAACTTTAACCTGTCCTAATAAAGTCAGCTATCTGATCATCAAGTATAATCAAGAGTCTCACTCCTTGTTTTTTTTTTTTTTTGAGATAGAGCCTTGCTCTGTTGTCCAGGGTAGAGTACAGTGGTGTCATCTTAGCTCACTGCAACCTCAAACTCTTGGGCTCAAGCAATCCTGCCTCAGCCTCCCAAATAGCTGGGACTACAGGCACCCACCATGAGGCTAATTTTTCTATTTTAGTAGAGACGGGGTCTCACTCTTACTCAGGCTGGTCTCGTACTCCTGAGCTTAAGGGATCCTCCCACCTCGGCCTCTCAGAGTGCTAGGATTACAGGCATGAGCCACCCCACCCAGTACTCTTATTTTTGATGATTGACTGTTGACAGCTTTTCAAACCACCTCTTCTCCCCCTTTCTCTCCCTCCCCCCAACATCTGGGCAAATTAACAAGAATGTCTGAATGTTTCTTCCTTGCTTCTGGTGGGAAGTTCAAACCACACAAGCCCCAACAAATGGAAGGTCACCCTCATCCCAGCCCCACACTCTAATCACAATAAAAGGCCTGTCTCCTTTTCCTGGTCTCTCATGCTATTTTTGGACTAGCTTGGGAAGCCTGCCTTGGTCTCTAAAGAAAGCTTTATCACAAATAAACCTCTACCCTGTTAGAGTATGTGTGTGTGTGGCATTATCAGTCTCAACATCAGAACCATATTTTGGGCAGGGGTCCATCCTGTCTTTCCCAAGTGGCCACGACACCTAGTTATTTATTTTTTATTTCACATTAAAGTAAATGGATAATTGTTTTTTGTTTTGTTTTGAGACAGAGTCTCGCTTTGTTGCCTGGGCTAGAGTGAGTGCCGTGGTGTTAGCCTAGCTCACAGCAACCTCAAACTCCTGGCCTCAAGCAATCCTACTGCCTCAGCCTCCCGAGTAGCTGGGACTACAGGCATGCGCCACCATGCCCGGCTCATTTTTTCTATATATGTTAGTTGGCCAATTAATTTATTTCTATTTATAGTAGAGACGGGGTCTCCCTCTTGCTCAGGCTGGTTTCGAACTCCCGGAGTGCTAGGATTACAGGCGTGAGCCACAGCACCCGGCCAATAATTGTTTTTTAAATGTGTTGAGTTCACAAGGTTAAAAGATGCCCTAGATCATAAGTGCTATCAGGAAAGGGGTTTGGTCTATTTACTTATTATGTATGTAGTCTAGGTACCCAGCACAAAACTTGGCACATAGTTGTAAGGCTGGTGGAGGGCCCTCTCTCTTCCCTAGATCAAAAAAGAAAAGACTCAGGAGACCAGACCCGCACAGGACAAAACTGCCAGGCCCCACTGAGAGGAACCGCACCCAGAAGTCCACTGGGATAAGAACGTTTCCACTCCTGGATTCCACAAATACCTCCAGCCCCTATTTCTCAACAAACCACCCAAGGTCACAATGCAAAAATCCCAGCTCTTTCCACCTAAAGTCCCTAGCCAGGCTCAAAGGGTATAAAAGGCCTCAGCCCCTTCAAACAGAGGCAACTTCTGGGGTCCCCCTCTCTTGGGGCCCCAGAACCTCATCCAGGAGTTTATAATAAAGCCATGTGGTTTGGCCCCTTTCTCTCTGTCTTTCTCTCTGTATTCTCTTTTTGCTGCCACGGAAAAACCTTACAATAGTAAGTGGTCAATAATCATCTGCTGAATGAATAATTATCAACACCCAAAATCAATACTTTCCTAAAATAACCAATTAAAAACATTTAAAAATTTTAAATCCCATAAAAAATAGAAAACAAAAGCTAACAAAAATTATACAGTATCTTTGTGGCAAGAACTTGAAAAGTTTATTGAAGACCGCAAAGGACACTTGGGTACATGGGGAGTTGGACCAAATCAACAGATGAGTGGGCCCAATACTGAAACCATGACAACTCACACTGTCACAGACTAACCTGGAAAAGCAATGCCTTTGTAATGCAAATTCTGGAGGAATTTCACTGGAACATGGCAAAATTCATATAGAAGA
Source organism: Mirza zaza (assembly GCA_008750895.1). Lineage (NCBI taxonomy): Eukaryota > Metazoa > Chordata > Mammalia > Primates > Cheirogaleidae > Mirza > Mirza zaza. The sequence goes on along the minus strand of VSMD01117674.1, from coordinate 152,168 downwards.
GGACAGCCCCTGAAATATCCAAGACATCTCCTTAAAAAACAAAAGGAAGGGAGGAAGAGGAACTAAGAGTTGTTCTCCCAAAGTCAAGGCTTTTCCTAAAGTTTTAGTAACCAAGCAGTCCACAAAGCTATGGGAAGGAAGAGAGCCCCAGACAGACTTGGAGGCCTATGATAACTTGGCAGGTGGTAAAGGCAGACTCACACATCAGCAAGAGTATTTCTTTTACTGTCTTTTCAGATGGGAAAATAATTACAAATAATTACAATAAACAAATCCTTATTTACACACACAGTCACACACAGTGTTTAGAAACTCCAGATGAATGAAAGACCCATACAGTAAGAGAAAAAAAAATTTAGAATGACTAGAAATATAGAACTACAAAATATCACTGAGTTAAGGTAGAGATGTTTCTTAAACAACACAAAGAGGCACAAAACATAAAAATATATGAAGCATCATGCTATATCAAAATGAATACTATACCATGAACATAAGATTAAAAGAAAATTTAAAAAAACCAAAGCATTACAAATACTACCCCAAGGGCAGCTTACTAATTACAAAGGGGAAAAAGCAGAGGATCTCAGCAGACAGCACTTTGATTATATGAACCAAAGTCTAACCACCACCAACCTCACATGCCTCCTGATATGATGCCCCCCAAAAAGCATGATTTCACCTAGGTAATTTCCTGCCAAAGATGGATAACCTGAATTTAATTACAAGAACATCAACTGAACACCAAGGGACAAGCTACAAAATAACCAGCTGGGTCTTTTAAAAAACAGGAAAGTTAACCTCAAGGTAAAGTGTTAAAAGACAAAAAAAAAAAAAAAAAAAACAGGACAGGAGAATACCATTTAAGTTTGAAGGAAATTAAAAAGACATGACAACTAAATATGATAACATGGGCCAGGTATAGTAGTTCATGCTTGTCATCCTAGCACTTTGGGAGCATGAGGGAGGAAGATCGCTGAGGCCAGAAGTTCAACACCAGCCTAGGTCCTGCCTCTACAAAAAATTTAAAAATTAGCTGGGCTGTAGCAGTGAGTGCCCGTAGTCCCAGCTACTTGGGAGGCTGAGGCAGGAGGATCACTTGAGCCCAGGAATTTGAGGTTACAGTGATGCACTGCACTCTAACCTGGGCAAGAGAGCAAGACCCTGTCTCAAAAAAAAGAAAAAAATAACATATGATCTTGGATTGGATGCTGGATCAAAACAAATACAAAACAACCAATCCAGCTACAAATAGAGTTCTGTATTAATAATAAAGTATTTGCGTATGATGATAACACTATAGTTTTGTTTAACAATGTTCTTGTTCTTAGGAGATCCAAGGTGAACTGTCATGACATCTACAACATACTTTCAGTAATTCAGCCAAAAAACTAAGTGTATGTAAATACAGTGTTATCACAACTGTATGTGTCACACCCTATGTATTTGTGTATGTCTGTAAAATATAAAAAGAGAGTATATGCATGTGCTTGAGACAGGGAGAGGGCAAAGGTAAAGCTAATGTAGCAGAGTGCTAATAACTTGAGAATGTGGATGTTTTACACATGTCTACTAAACTATTCCTGCAACTTTTATGTAGGTATGAAACGTTTCCAAATAAAAAGTTGGGTGGAGAGAGAGAAAACAAGCATTAGAATGAAGAAAAGTCAAAAACAGACAAAAGCTTAGCATTCAAAACATATTTTTACAGACCCAAGTCACTAACAACGAAATTTTTTAAATTGGCAAAGGATAAGGGATCTTTCCAAGGTGACGGTAATTTTGATAAAAGTTTAGGTTGCATTTGTCAAAACTCATCCAATGGTAGGATAAAGACCTATGCATTTCGGCCAGGCGCGGTGGCTCACGCCTGTAATCCTAGCACTCTGGGAGGCCGAGGAGGGAGGATCGCTCGAGGTCAGGAGTTCGAAACCAGCCTGAGCAAGAGCGAGACCCTGTCTCTATTATAAATAGAAAAAAATTAATTGGCCAACTAATATATACAGAAAAATATTAGCCGGGCACGGTGGTGCATGCCTGTAGTCCCAGCTACTCGGGAGGCTGAGGCAGGAGGATTGCTTGAGCCCAGGAGTTTGAGGTTGCTATGAGCTAGGCTGACGCCACGGCACTCACTCTAGCCTGGGCAACAAAGCAAGACTCTGTCTCAAAAAAAAAAAAGAATCTATGCATTTCACTTAAAGTCAATTTTGGCTGAGAAATTTTTTAAAAAGCAATACTGAAGTCTAATTCACATTGGGCACAGTGAGGTGTCTGAGAGGGAAGTAGAGTGATATGGGCAATTTACTTTGAAAAGTATACAAACAATGCTAGATTAATGGATGGCTAAAAGGATGGACAAAACGAAAAATCCAGGATACAGCAAGTATAGGAGACGTTAATGGGTTGTTACCACACAAGCCTTTCAGCTTTTGTACAGGCACAAAACTTTTTATTATAAAATATCGGGGGAAGGGGAGAGAAGGGGCCCAAGGAAATAAAAAACTAAACCAAGGAAGACAGCAAAACAGCCACTAAACAGAAAAACACGGTCCTCACTGAAACTGCAGCAAACTGTGATTTTGCAAATATCAGACAGAAAAAGAACAGGCCACCTGACACTAGCAGGACTCAGTGAAAAAGCCCTTAGGAGCAACATCACCTGTTTCTTGTCAGAGACCAGCTGATACCTACAAAGATTCCTCCTGTTAGGGCCTAGGGACCACAGGCAGCCAATAACCAGCCATCAGCTTCTGTATTATGCTTGCTTGCCCGCTTAGGAGAGTGGGAAATTTTCAGTGGACCCTTACCTGACTCCACACCTGCCATCTCGCCTGTGCTAGGGTAATTAAGTTTAGAAACTAAGGGGAAGGGCGGTGGTGCATGGCACAAGTGCCCACAGGATATAGCTGCTAGTCCAGGGTCAAAGCGCCCTGGACCCCTGAGGCGCCTGACATGCTTCGTGTACCTAGTGAAACGCGCTCAGGCTTAGATCACAGGATGCAGGATGTATTTCAACTAAGATTAATGCTGTCCATAGTTAGAATACTTCAGAGGCTTCCTCTAGGCTGAATCTTAGCTGCAGCCGGTGACTCCTACAAAACCCATCTCAAGGCTCCAACTACCCCCACCCCGTTTGTGCTAAAACAAGATAGAAATGTAAGATTAATGTTTTCTCTTGCTTTTGTAAAAGTGCTTACTAATTAGATTTTTAAAGTGTGGGTTTTTTTGCCTTTAAAAGGAGGCCATTTTTCCCTTCTCATCACTACTTTCTGTTCCTGCCTCTCTGCAGGACAGGAGTAGTCCTGGCCAGTAAATAAAGACTCACAATTTGGCCAATTCGGTTTCTAAGGTGGTCTTTTCTCCCATTTCGGACTATAACACTGCCACCCGACAGCAGAAAAGAGGTAGACCCAGGGGCTGCCCCAGCAGCCGGGCTAGAACACCCAAGAGGCCCCGACGTGTGGGCCACAGCGGAAGGCGGGCTCGGAGGTGAGAGCGCAGAACTCGCAGGGGACGCGAAGGGGAGAGCAGGGGCGTCCACACCAGATCCGGGAGACGCCGCGCTCAGGGGAGCGGCCACGCCGGCCCAAGGGCAACTTCGCCTGCGCCGCGGGGGGCGTCCACACCCGCGAGGACCGCCGCGCCCGGGGCAGGACGCCCGCCCCCGCCCCGGCAGGCCCGACGCGCCCCCTACGCGTGTGAAACCCACCCGCGGACGCGCCGCTCACTGCCCCACCAGGACCCGGCGCCCTCACGCCGTCCTTTAGGCGATGGAGAAACTGAAGCACTGAAAGGGCGATGCGCGGGGCGAGGCTCACTGCGGTTGGGCGGCGGCGGCCATGTTCAGGGCGGGTGCGCATGCGCGAACGCCAGGACCCGGATGTGCACCTCCCTGGAGGCTTTACGGCCCCTCCTCGCTCTTCCGGGTTGATTGAGGGCGGCGCGCTCCGGACCCTCTCACCCACGACTTCTTACCGTCGCCCGGCGTCCCTGACCTCTCGCTCTTGACCTCTCACAGCCTCCCGGCGCTCCCGACCTCTGGCCGGCGACCTCTGACCCCAGCCTGGAGTCCCCGACCTCTAGCTCCCCACCTCTCGCCGGCGACCTCTCGCTACGCGCGTCGGTCCCGCTGCCCTTCTTGCCGCTTACTTATTTCCTTACCCGATTATCTTTTTATATCGCTGATACTTCTTTTCTCTTGTGGTTTTTGTTTTTTGGTTTTTTTTTTTTGAGGCAGAGTCTCACTCTGTTGCCCGGGCTAGAGTGCCGTGCATCAGCCTAGCTCACAGCAACCTCCAACTCCTGGGCTCAAGCAATCCTCCTGCCTCAGCCTCCCCAGTAGCTGGGACTACAGGCATGCGCCACCATGCCCGGCTGATTTTTTCTATATATTTTTAGTTGGCCAATTAATTTCTTTCTATTTTTTAGTAGAGACGGGGGTCTTGCTCTTACTCAGGCTAGTTTGAACTCCTGACTTTGAGCGATCATCCCGCCTCCGCTCCCGGCCTCTCCTATGGTTTTAATCTAATGCTATCATTGTTTCGTAGTGGAGCCTTATTTTTATTTACTGTATAGTTCGCTAAAATGTTTCTATACCATAATTTATTTTTTTATTTTGAAAAAAGTGAAAATTCAGATAAGTATGCTTCATTATTCATTGACAATATAATTAATTCCTTAGCAAAATAGAAGCTACACATTTTTTAGAATGAATAGGATGGTTAAGGATTTCACATAGAAGATTAACAATACAAATCAACACATGAGTTATAGAAAAATCAAAATGTAAGAATCGATAAGCAGCCAGGAAATGTGCTTTGACATTCCTGCACCAGCGGGTCTCCCTGGCAGGAACTGCTTCTCAGGACCCTTTAGCATCTTATTATCACACAAAGGAACTCCCGAGGGCCCTCTCTTTACTGACCAGGCCACCAGCGAGCTTTCCTGACACACCACAACTGTTTGCCTTGCAAACAGTGGAAAATAAACTGCAAGCACCCAGCAGAAAAATCGACATTAAGAAACTTTAGGCTCCAAGTAACACAATAATTAAATATGAGGCTCAAGCCAGGTAGACCCTGCTAGCTGCCAACCTAAAGTCCATTCTCCTGTTTTCCTTACTACAAGAACCCCAATTTCATGAGGGATGGTAGTAGCTAAACATCTAGAAACCTTGATTTCTCTTGTACTTGGGTCATCCACGCCACACAGTCTGCACAAGATAGAAGCTGGGGTCCATCACATGGAGTGTCTGGAAAAGCTAAGTGGGAGCATACTTCCTGCCCATGACTCTTCCCCTTCTTCCTGCCTGGAGATGCCTCAGCCTTTCAGCAACCGCGAGATCAAAGACCCAGACTAAGAATGGTAGAGGAAGATGTTAAAAGGAGCTTGGTCTTGTGACTTCCTCAAGTAGTGTCACTGGCTCTGGATTGCCTATTTCTTGTCTCCTTGTCAGATGAGAAAAATAAAACCCCTATTTGAGTGGGCCTTGGCAGTCAAGTTCCAAACCCTAATGGACATGATAGTTGTACATTGCTATTACCAAGTAACAGCAGCAAAAGAGTGAAGCAAATGCTATTTGAAATACTAGCAAGACTTCATGAAAACACAATTATAGGGGAAGATTTAAACATATTGTTTTAATAATGTGGCACTTTGTAGATTAAAAAACAATCAACAAGTATGGCAGAGATGGCTACCTGGTTGTCAGGATTCTTGCTCCAGCTCCGTGGTGTGGAGTTGCCAGTCAAGGGAGCTGCTCCACCAGGGCAAGCTGAGGAATGCTGGCAGCCTCTACAGTCTGGGAACAGCCCCCAGCTGACAGCTGGCAAGAAAATGGAGATCTCTGTCCTACAACCACAAGGAACTGAATTCTGCCAACCTGAATGAGCAGGGAAACAGATTCTCCACGAGAAAAGAACACAACCCTGCTTACATCTTGATTTTAGCAATGTGTTGGACTTCTGACCTGCAGAACTGTAAGATAACAAATCTGTATCAAGCCACTAGGTTTGTGGTAATTTGTTACAGCAACAATAGAAAACTTACACACCAGCTACAATGGAATTTTGGTGCTTTGAAGCAGGATGTTGCTTTAACAAAAACTTAAAACACATGGCATGAGCTTAAAGGGCAGGCAGTGAGAAAATAGATACCGTGGACTAGAAAGCTGGAGACCGCATTACCACGGTCACAAAATATTCAGCAAACTGCTGGATGCAATAACTCGGAAGACCAGGGCAGGCTGGGGTTGGTGGAGTGAATGGCCAGATAAGTGACCAACTACCACAAAAGGAGGGTCCTCTGGAACTGGGCTGGCTGCTGCACCTGGATAGGACTGCGGTGCTCCTTGGGGAAGGGAGTGCCGTGTGTTACAAAAGATGTGCACAGATACCTGTGGCTAGAGGTGTCTGGTGCCACCCTACTCTGTTTCAGAGGGTGGAGGTCCTGCTGGGATTTGGCTGCCCAGCCAGGGGCCCACTTCCTAGGTTTCCTGGTATCTAAGTGTGGCTGCATGGCTGGTGTGCACCAACTAAGGAACAAAGGGAGTGGGCACGAGTGATGTGGGTGATTTCCAGGGTGCCTCCTCTGCTCTAGGTCTCCTCTTCTGGATGCAAAAACTCTGAGCCCCTAGGGGATGATGGAGTTGTAGGATGGAAGGAGCCCATCTCTGAATTCCTCTGTGGAAAAAAGGTGCCCTGGACAGACACCTGCATGCACCTCTATTGTGCTCAACAGCTGGACTTTTCCGGCTTGTTCCAGCGTGCGCTACCCTTGTACACAGCAAGGAGAGAGCATCTGAATGAGACAACTGACAGCTTTGATAAAGAACCCTGCAGCCTTGAAATAGTGATTATACAGGCATACCTCGTTTTATTGTACTTTGCATTACTGAACTTCATAAATGTTGCACTTTTCACAAATTGAAGGTTTGTGGCAACTCTGCATCTGGCCAAGTCTATAGGTACAATTTTTCTAACAGCATGTGCTCGTTTCATGTCTCTGTTACATTTTGGTAATTCTTGCAATATTTCAAGCTTTTTCATGATTATTGTATCTATTATGGTGATCTGTGATCTTCGATGTTACTATTGTAATTGTTTGGGGGCACCACAAACTGTGCCCATATAAGACAGTGAACTTAATCGATAAATGTGTATATTCTGACTGCTCTTCAGACCACCTGTACCCCCACATCCCTCTCTCCCTCTCCTCAAGCCTTCCTATTCCCTGAGACACAACCAATGTTAAAATTAGGCCAATTAATAACCTTATAACAGCCTCTAAGAGTTCAAATGAAAAGCATTGCAAATCTCGCAATACAAATTAACAGCTGGAAGTGATTAAGCTTAGTGAGGAAAGCATGTTTAAAGCCAAGCTATGCCAAAAGCTAGATCTCTTACACCAAACAGCCAAGTTGTAAATGCAAAGGAAAAGTTCTTGAAGAGAATTAACACATTGCCACACTAGAAAAAAATTTTTTTTCCTTGGGGCCACAGTGTTACATTACGAAAATATAATAAAAACTTTGAAAACAAAATGATCCTTTCTAATTTAATGAAAAATTTATTTTTTATTTTCTGTGTGTGAGTTATATGCAACTTGAAAAATAGTTCACTTGGCTCCCAAGGTAACAAGACACGTGAGTTACATATGCTTCACGAAGCCCCAGGCTAAAAACTAGCATCAGTTAAATACAACTCACATGACAGTTAATGTGTTTAAAATGTTCCAGTCAACATACAAATGATAAGAAAGCAAAACAGCCTTGTTGCTGACAGGGAGAAAGTTTTAGACATCTGTATAGATCAAACCAACTGTAACATTCCCTTGAGCCAAAGCCTAATCCACAGCAAGGCTCTAACTCTTCAATTCTATGAAGGCTGAGAGACGTAAGGAAGCTGCAGAAGAAAAGTTTGAAGCTAGCAGAGGTTGGTTCATGAGACTGAAGGAAAGAAACCATCTCCATAACATAAAAGTGCAAGGTGAAGCAGCAAGTGATGATGGAGAAACCGCAGGTTTTATCCAGAAGATCTAGCTAAGATGATTGAGGAAGGTGGCTACACTAAGCTACAGATTTTTGGTGTAGACAAAAAATAGCCTTCCATTGCGAAAAGATGCCATCTAGGACTTTCATAACTAGAGAGCCGGCAATGCCTGGCTTCAAAGCTTCGAAGGACAGGCTGACTCACTTGTTAGAGGCTAATGCAGCTCGTGACTTTAAGGATTTACTGCTTAGAAAAAAAGATTCCTTTCAAAATATTACTCCTTTTTTTTTTAAAGAGACACAGGATCATGCTCTGTTGCCCAAGCAGGAGTGCAGTGGCCCACTCACAGCTCACCGTAGTCTCAAGCTCCTGGGCTCAAGTGATTCTCCCACCTCAGCTCCAGAGTGGCGCGCCCGCTGCCCGAAGCTGCCTCCTGGTCTCTTCCAGGGGCGACTTCCTGGGACTCACATTCCGCAGCCACTAAACCAACAACACTGCAGACTCAGAAAAAGAGCCCTGCCCCATCCATCCGTGCTCCCCTCAGACTCCAGGCTGCCGCGAAGGCCGGCCGGGCGGGGCATCACCGGGCGGGCACCCACAGGACAGGTGGCTCCCAGGGCACGCTGCAAGCGGGGCGGGTCCCTGAAGTGCGGGTTACGGGTCAGGGGCTCGGCGCACCCCGGCCGAGCCACGACAGGGGGATAAGCCGAGACTCTGGGCCTCAGCGCCCCCAGCCGGCCGCCAAGCCCCCGATGCGCGCGCCACTGGGGCCTCACGCGCTCTATCCGGGCCTCCATCTGCATGGCGCGCGTGCTTGTGCGTCAGCCGCCTACATTTCCCAGAAGGCCCCGGGCACGGGGTGCCCCCTTCTTCCCATGGGTCAAGTTGGCCGTGGCGATGGCGCCCTCTGCTGGAAGTGCGGGGAGTGGCGACGGGCTGGACTGGCCACCTCCTCTGGACTTGGGCCTGGCCAGGGCGCCCGGCACCGCACCAGTGGTGTCCGCACTCAGACTCCAAGTCCAATATTTTTTTTTTGAGACAGAGTGTCACTCTGTTGCCCAGGCTAGAGTGAGTGCCGTGGCATCAGCCTAGCTCACAGCAACCTCAAACTCCTGGGCTCAAGCGATCCTCCTGCCTCAGCCTCCCGAGTAGCTGGGACTACAGGAATGCGCCACAATGCCCGGCTGATTTTTTCTATATATATTTTTAGTTGGCCAATTAATTTATTTGTATTTATAGTAGAGACGGGGTCTCGCTCATGCTCAGGCTGGTTTCAAACTCCTGATCTTGAGCAATCTGCCCACCTCGGCCTCCCAGAGTGCTAGGATTACAGGCGTGAGCCACCGCGCCCGGCCCAGAGTATTTTTCAATACACAGAAACCCAGTGGCTTAGAGACTGTTTAGAAACTACCGAGGGGTAATTCCCTCAGTCAAAGAGGTGTGAACTTCAGAAAAATTACATTTATTGAATTTACTTTCCCCTCACATTTTTAAAGAACATTTCAAACACCCAGAAAATGTAAATGAATTTTGTGTATACCCACTGTACCCAGCTCCTAGATCAGATAACTAACTAGATCAGATTTGCCCACATGTGCTTTGTCATTACCCACATATCTACGGTTGGATCTGTTTTGATGGGAATCAAATGGGATTAACAGTGACTATGGATTCAAACACACTGGCTTCTGCATATTATTAGCACAGATGCTTTATAGCACCATACACTCAGACAAAAGACTTCAACTCTCTAAAAGTTTGTCATTTGAAAATCAGAGTAGAGTAGGTAAGGTAGAGAGCTGTGTGAGGACTGCGTTAGCTGGTATCTGCGTGATCCGCACACGGTAAACCCTCAATGCAAATTCGCTATTATTACTACCTTATGGAGCACTTTTAGGAAGAACTTCTAGAAGTGGAATTCTTGGATTCTAGGGAGAATGGTATGAACATTTTAAATAGTTCTATATTATGAAATTTCCCTTCCCAGCAGTGTGAGAAGGCCACCGCCATCTACACTTAGCAGCAGGGATTCATGTTCTTTATTCTTTGCATGTCTCTATTGTTTTCTGTTGTTGTGTAACAACTTACTACAAACATAGCAGCTTAAAACAACATGCATGTATTATCTCACAGTTCTTGTGGGTTGAGAGTCTGAGCATGGTCTAACTGGATCCTCTGTTCTAGATGTCCAGAAGTGGCAATCAAGCTGTCAGTTGGCTGCATTCTCACCTGTAAGCCTGGCTGGGGGATGATCTGCTTTCAAGCTTATTCAAGTTGCCGGCTGAACCAATTTCCTTGCAGCGATAGAGCTCTCAGCCACTTGCTTCTTCCAGGCCGGCAGGAGATTCTCTAACTCAGCCCTCTTTTAAACTGCCTGTTTGGGGACATCTGCAAAATACCTCAGCTTTGCCAGATAACTTAAAGTAATCATGGTGTAACAACAGGAGGTACAGATTTTGTCTGCCACACTATCCAATTGAGAAATTGGAATGTATTGTCCATTTAACTTACGTGTCCTTAATAACCAGCCTATTTGCACATTTCCTGTATGACTGCTCATTAGATACCCAATTTTTGAGGAGACTGGCCACTTTGCATTGTCTACCCATTTCTATGCTGGAGTCTGTTTCGAATTGTGTATGAACTTTTACGTAGAAGCTCCCCACTCCTCTGATTTTCCTGTCTGGCTTCTCCAGGTGTCATAGTTCAGGGCCAGCAGACAGAGACAGAGTTAGAAGCACAAAAGTCTGGGCATGGTGGTGTGTGTCTGTAGTCCGAGCAACTCTGGAGGCTGAGCTGGGAGAATGGCTTGAGTCCAGGAGTTTGAGGCCAAGGGGCCTTTGTACGTGCCTGTGAATAGCCACTGCCTTCCAGCCTGGGCAACGCAGTCAAGAAAGAAAGAAGAGAGAGAGAGAGAGAGGAAAGGAAGGAAGGAATGAGGGAGGGAGGGAAGGAGAAAGGGAGAGAGAAAGAAATAAAGAGAGAAAGAAAGAAGAAAAGAAAGAAATGAAAGAAGGAAGTAAAGAGGAAAGAAGTTCAAAAGGTTTATTGGGGAGTAACATCAATGAAAGAAAGAAGCTGATGCCGGGCGCGCGGTGGCTCACGCCTGTAATCCTGGCACTCTGGGAGGCTGAGGCGGGAGGATTGCTCGAGGTCAGGAGTTCGAAACCAACCCGAGCAAGAGCGAGACCCTGTCTCTACTAAAAATAGAAAGAAATTAATTGGCCAACTAATATATATAGAAAAAATGAACCAGGCATGGTGGCACATGCCTGTAGTCCCAGGTACTCGGGAGGCTGAGGCAGGAGGATTGCTTGAGCCCAAGAGTTTGAGGTTGCTGTGAGCTAGGCTGACGCCACGGCACTCACTCTAGCCTGGGCAACACAGTGAGACTCTGTCTCAAAAAAAAGAAGAAGGAGAAGGAAGAAGAAGAAGAAGAAGGAGGAGGAGGAGAAGGAGGAGGAGGAGGAAGAGGAAGAGGAAGAGGAAGAGAAGAAGAAAGAAAGAAAGAAAGAAAGAAAGAAAGAAAGAAAGAAAGAAAGAAAGAAAGAAAGAAAGAAAGAAAGAAAGAAAGAAAGAAAGAAGAAAGAAACAAAGAAAATGAAAATGGGAGAAAGCACGATTGGGCAGGAAGCACTGTCAGACCACAATGGTGCCCAGCAGCAAGCTCCAGAGCAAAGACTACCCTCCCGTTATAGGACTCCAGCATTGAAAGCAAACCCGCCAGCCCTTTGGCCAAGTCTTTGCTCACTCACTGGCCAGAGATCACTGGGAAAGGAAAGTGGCCTTGGCTGTCCAAAGGAGCCCACAGATGGCAGCAGGTCCCTCCTTGAAGGGAGATCTGGGGAGTGGCTACCCCAAATGTCTATCCTTGGTGACATCTCCTCTGCTGGCACACCCACTGCTCTTGGCTAGAGAGTAAGATCCTTTGCTTGGTCTCCGAGGCCATGCCTGATCTGCCCCGGCCCGGGCTCTGCCAGGTTCGTCCTCCTCGGTGTGTGGCCTCCGACGTTCTCGCGACTCCCGGGCTTCTCCGGCAGGCACAGGAGGCACAGTGCCCACAAAATGGTGTCACTTCTTTCAAAATTAGAATTAAAAATGAACAGTATTCAACGTGGATTGTGGGCATCCTTATAGTAATGCAATCATAAAATATAATTTCCTTTTTTTTTTTTTTTTAATGGAGGAAGGAGCCCATGAAGAGCAAAATGCATCAGGCTTGGGAAAGAAATTCAGAGTTTACCCTGTAGTGCTCACACTAGCTTCTCTGCCGCCACAGGGGAGCCCTGTCCTCTCTACCCCTTCTTCATTGTTTTTTGTTTTGTTTTGTTTCTGAGACGGAGTCTCACTCTGTCTCCTGGGCTAGAGTGCCGTGGCATCAGCCTACCTCACAGCAACCCCAAACTCCTGGACTCAAGCTATCGATCCTCCTGCCTCAGCCTCCCAAGTAGCTGGGACTACAGGCATGCGCCACCATGCCCAGCTAATTTTTTCTATATATTTTTAGTTGGCCAATTAATTTCTTTCTATTTTTAGTAGAGACGGGGTCTCGCTCTTGCTCAGGCTGATCTCAAACTCCTGAGCTCAAACAATCCTCCCACCTCGGCCTCCCAGAGTGCTAGGATTACAGGCGTGAGGCACTGCGCCCGGCCTTCTAGTCTGTACCTCGTTTTATCAGCCTCCCCATTGCTGACGGCTCTCTAGTATACAGCCCCGGCCCAGACGCCCCCAACCTCCAGACTGAAGTGCCTGCCTATCCCCTCGATGCTTCGCTCAAATGAAGGGCTAACGAGTATTTTCCTTAACCCAAACCAAGCTCCAGTCTCACTCTGCCCCCCCCCAACCCCTGCCCCTCTCACAGCCTGGCCCTTCTCTGTCACCAGCATTTCTGTTCTTCCCTTACCAGGCCCAAACTCTGCCAGTGCCTGGACTCCCCTCATTCACATCCTGCCCGTGACTGTGCAGCAGGCCTCACCCGTGTAAGGCTCAGCCTTACCCAGGATGCAGGCTGTTCACTGCCTTCCTTTCTGCTGCTCGGCCCTAAGCTGCCAACATCTCTTTTGGGGATTGTGTCACCAACATTGTTTCAGCCTATAATAACATAATGTAAGGCCATAAGGCATAAATAGTAATAAAAGTTGATTTTTATAAAAGTATGCATATAGCCAGAAGTGAACCAACCATTGTTCCCTAACTTCTTTGCTGCTGTGGCTGCTTAAGTGGCACGTATCCTCCCTGACAGGGGCAAGATTTGTGACTTCGCCAATAACTTCTATAGGTAGCATTGCTGTTGTGAAGCCTAAGACTGGTCTTTGAGATATTTTCAGACTCTGCATTTGGGGGACCCATTGATGTTCACCAGACCCACGCACATGCATGGGAACTGATCCAACAGGCTTTGAGACCCCTACCCAGGAATGTCCCAGCTGAGAAGATGATTTCTGCTTCCCAACACTATGAGCTCCACCCCAGCCAATCAGCAGACCCGATTCCCTAGTCCTTTGCCCACCATCCTGCCTTTAAAAACCTTAGCCCCCAGATTCTCAGGCAAATGGATTTGAGAAATTACTGCCATCTCCTTGCCTGGCATCTTGTGAAGTTAACCTTTTTCTTTTCTGTAACACCTGCTGTCTCAGTATATTGGCCTTTACTGGGCTAGGAGCAAGGGACCCAGCTGGGCTATAACAAACTCCCTGTTCCACCCTTGTCCTCAAGTCTATTTCCCCACAGCACCTCCCTCCTTTGCTCAAAATTTTCAAGGGCACCTCACTCCCCTAGGGTAAAAGCCAAAATCTGCACCAGGGCCTGCAAGACCTGGCTAGACCAGGCCCTGTGACCCTCTGAGCTCATCTTCCATTCCTTCCCCTAGACTCGCTCAGCCCCAGCCACTCTGCTCTTCTCCCTCGTCTTCCACCACACACCACGTACTCCCACCCCAGGGCCTTTGCAGGTGCTGTTCTCCCTGCCTGAAACATCCTTCCACCAGACATCTGCCCAGCTCATTCCTGTAAGGCTGGTGGCAGGGGCCCCCTCCCCTCCCTAGATGGAAAAAGAAAACGCTTAGTGACCTGACCCGCCAAGGACAAACTGCCAGGACCCACTGAGAGGAACCACACCCAGATGTCCACCTGGATTCCACAAATACCTCCAGCCCCTCCTATTTCTCAACGACCATCCAAGGTCACAATAGAGAATCCCCAGCTCTTCCGGCCACAAGTCCCTAGCCCCGCCCAAAGGGTATAAAAGGCCTCAGCCCCTTCAAACTGCGGCGACTTCCGGGGCCCCCCTCTCTTGGGGCCCCAGAACCTCGTCCACGAGTGTATAATAAAGCCACGTGGTTTGGCCCCCACTCTTTCTCTGTGTCTGTCTTTTCTTTTCACCACCGCTGAAAAACCTTACAACTCCTTTACCTCTTTAGGTCTTTACTCACGCCTATATTTTATTTTATTTTGCTCTTCCTTAATCATTATTATTATTATTTTTGAGACAGGGTCTCACTTTGTTGCCCAGGCTACAGTGAGTGCCGTGGCCTCAGCCTAGCTCACAGCAACCTCAAACTCCTGGGCTCAAGCAATCCTCCTGCCTCAGCCTCCCGAGTAACTGGGACTACAGGTATTCGCCACCATGCCCGGCTAATTTTTTCTATATATATTAGTTGGCCAATTAATTTCTTTCTATTTATAGTAGAGACGGGGTCTCGCTCTTGCTCAGGCTGGTTTCGAACTCCTGACCTCGAACAATCCGCCCGCCTCGGCCTCCCAGAGTGCTAGGATGACAGGCGTGAGCCACCATGCCTGGCCACTCTCCCTTAATTAGAACAAAAGGCAGGGGTTTGTCTGTCCTGTTCACTGCTCACCTTGGCATCTCCAATAGTGCTTGGCACATGCTGGGCACTTAGCAGACAGTGAGTAACTGAAAAACAGTCAATTGAATTGGTGGGCTCACTTTTTCACTGCCTTTCCTGAAGGAGGATTCCATGTCCCCACACATTGCTAGAGCATGCTATACATATACTGTGTTTCCCCGAAGATAAGACAGGGTCTTATGTTTATTTTTCCTCAAGAAGACACCCTAGGGATTATTTTCAGGGCATGTGTTGTTTTCCCCTCAAAGCCTCAGCTTGCAGCACACACAGGATGGCCGGGACCCGACAGGGGGAGCCTCCCTTGTTGGTGGGGCTGCCCGCACCTTTCCAGTCACCTCTGGGATAGCAGCTGTCACGATGGGGCAGATGAGAAGGGCTGCTCGTCTTCTTTCCCGCTCCGCGCCGACACGCACGGGCTGTGCAGACGCTGCGTGGCCGCCCCGTCACTAGGGCTCATTTTCGGGCTGGGGCTTCTACTGCGCAAATGCTTAGAAATCCTGCTAGGGCTGATTTTATGGGTAGGTCTTATTTTCAGGGTATATAGACACATAAATGTCTACATTTGTACATATAGCTATATATTATAAATATATATTTAAATAAAGATGGAAGAATAAACTAAAAACTAATAAAAAAATTATTTATCCGCAGGTGGTAGAGGGACCAGTGTATGAAGGGCGGGTATAGAAGGTGGATTCTGTGAGCACATATTGTTTTGGCACGGTATAAATGGTTTATAGAATTTAAATTTTTAAAAGACCCTATGTAAGAGAAAGAGTTTAGTCTTCTTAAATGAATGGTCTCCATTAAAATTCATCTTTAAATGTTGGTCAAGAAAAGTAGGGAAAAAACTGCCTGAGGCCCTCCCTGAGTACAGCCTGTGGGGACACTAACTTCCCCCTCCAGCAGTCGCCCATGTGGCTTTTGGCCAAGCTGCCATGACAGCGCCTCACTGGCTGCCTGGCGGTGCAACATGGGCACCTGACCCTACCGGGGCGTTCCCAACCCTCCTGTGCAGCGAGGAACACGGAACCTGCAAGATAAGCAGACCGGGATCCATTAAGGACGGTGCGGCCCTCACAGAGTACCTAAGCTCTGGCAGCTGAAGGCCAGGAGCTGCCTTTAGCAAATCTCTTCATTGCTTTCTTGAATTCCAAGACAAGTCTCCTTTCTCTCTTCAAGTACTTACAGTAAGTTGTGACCAGTGTCAACTAAAAGAGCTTTATTTGGATCATAATCTGAGCATTTCAGCATATTTTCTTTTACTAGTTTTCTTCCCTTTGTGCATGTTTTTCCCCTTAATTAAGATCATACCATATAGAGTTGTTCTCATTCTGCTATCATGTAACATTATATCAAGATCAAAAACAGCCGGGTGTGGTGGCTCCCCCTGTAATCCCAGCACTTTGAGAGGTGGAGGCAGGAGAATTGTTTGAGGCCAGTTCAGGCCCAGCCTGGGCAACATATCAAGATCCTGTCTGTACAAAAAAAATTTTTTTGTTTTGTTTTTTTGAGACAGAGTCTCACTTTGTCGCCCAGGCTAGAGTGAGTGCCATGGTGTCAGCCTAGCTCACAGCACCTCAAATTCCTGGATCAAGCAATCCTGCTGCCTCAGCCTCCGAAGTAGCTGGGACTACAGGCATGTGCCACCATGCCCGGCTAATTTTTTTTTTTCTATATATATTAGTTGGCCAATTCATTTCTTTCTATTTATAGTAGAGACAGGGTCTCACTCTTGCTCAGGCTGGTTTTGAACTCCTGACCTCAAGCAATCCGCCTGCCTCGGCCTCTAGAGTGCTGGGATTGCAGGCGTGAGCCACCGCGCCCGGCCCAAAAAAATTTTTTAAATTTATTCAGGCATGGTGGTGCACACGTATAGTCCTAGCTACTTGGGAAGCTGAGACAGAGGGATCCCTAGAGCTCAGGAGTTCAAGGTTACAGTGAGCTATGATCGTACCACCGCACTTCAGCTTAGGCAACAGAGGGAGATCCTGTCTCAAAAAAAAAAAAAGATTAAAAAAAATGACTATTCTCAGGCCGGGCGCGGTGGCTCACGCCTGTAATCCTAGCACTCTGGGAGGCCGAGGCGGGTGGAACGTTTGAGCTCAGGAGTTTGAGACCAGCCTGAGCAAGAGCGAGACCCCATCTCTACTAAAAATAGAAAGAAATTACTTGGAAAACTAAAAATATATAGAAAAAATCAGCCGGGCATGGTGGCGCATGCCTGTAGTCCCAGCTACGGGGGAGGCTGAGGCAGCAGGATTGCTTGAACCCAGGAGTCTGAGGCTGCTGTGAGCTAGGTTGACGCCACGGCACTCACTCTAGCCTGGGCAACAGAGTGAGACTCTGTCTCAAAAACAAAAACCAAAACAAAACAAAAAACACAACCATTCTGTTTTGACAATAAGCCAAGGAGCAAAGCTCTTGTTTACATTGCTACAGGGAATTTGTATCAATCAGCTATTGCCACAGTAAGACTGTGCAACAAAATGACCCCAAAATTCAGTGGCTTGACATAACAGTCATTTATCCTGGCTCACGGGTCTGCAGGTTGACTGTTCAAGGCTGGCCTTCCCCGGGCGGATCTCCAGGCCTCTGGTGGGGGCTGGGTCTGCTTCCCTTGTCTCATCCTCCTGTCAACCTGAAAGAAGATGCTGACACAAAATTAATGTAAGTAGACAGTTTATTTGGGCCCAGCTTGAGGATTGCTATGGGGCAGTAGTTGAGGCAGGCCTGCGAGGAGATTAGCTACTTCTTCCCACGGAACCACGTCCCTAAGATAGGGGTCGCCATAGAGGATAAGAAAATTGATAGGAGATAGAGAGAAATAAAAGAATACACGGATACTAAGGTATACTTTATATTTTCATATAAAAAGATCAGATACAACAGCAGGGTTACTCAGGAGACTCGGCATATCCCTATGAACCTCCAGCAATATGGTTACATTCACACAGGTTTTTATAATCATAGACATCAATTACCAGTTGTCAGGGTAACATATTTGCATATCGGGGAATGCAGTTGCTAGGGGAGACAGGTAGTGGGTTGGGTCAAAAGTCCTCTCAAAGGGCTTCTAATCTATCTAGGTGAACAAACAGGTACAAAGTCTTTTACAGACTAACTTCTAAATTCTAACAGGTAGTTGTCAATTAACAAAGATATAACAAAAGAGGTATAGTGACTCTATATATCTTTGATTAGTGATGGTGGACTTAAAGGTAGACAGACAGGAGAGAGCAGGAAGCCCATCTCTATAAAACAGGTTGTTTATGGCCGGGCGCGGTGGCTCAAGCCTGTAATCCTAGTTCTCTGGGAGGCCGAGGTGGGCGGATCGTTTGAGCTCAGGAGTTCGAGACCAGCCTGAGCAAGAGCGAGACCCCATCTCTACTATAAACAGAAAGAAATTAATTGGCCAACTAATATATAGAGAAAAAATTAGCCGGGCATGGTGGCGCATGCCTGTAGTCTCAGCTACTTGGGAGGCTGAGACAGCAGGATTGCTTGAGCCCAGGAGTTTGAGGTTGCTGTGAGCTAGGCTGACGCCACGGCACTCACTCTAGCCTGGGCAATAAAGTGAGACTCTGTCTCAAAAAAAAAAAAACAGGTTGTTTATGGCCGGGCGCGGTGGCTCAAGCCTGTAATCCTAGTTCTCTGGGAGGCCGAGGTGGGCGGATCGTTTGAGCTCAGGAGTTCGAGACCAGCCTGAGCAAGAGCGAGACCCCATCTCTACTATAAACAGAAAGAAATTAATTGGCCAACTAATATATAGAGAAAAAATTAGCCGGGCATGGTGGCGCATGCCTGTAGTCTCAGCTACTTGGGAGGCTGAGACAGCAGGATTGCTTGAGCCCAGGAGTTTGAGGTTGCTGTGAGCTAGGCTGACGCCACGGCACTCACTCTAGCCTGGGCAATAAAGTGAGACTCTGTCTCAAAAAAAAAAAAACAGGTTGTTTATAACCACCGGGCGCATCTCTGGGCAAAGTGCACTCACTGTCTCCAGCTCCCGTCCTGTGGGCCATGTTACCTTGTCTTGTCTTTCAAGACTCAGGGAAACTCACAGATTTTGAGATACCAGGAATCCTTCCTGGAAAACACCCCTACTGGAGATTTGAGAGCTCTCCCATGATAGCAGCCTCTAATAAGTGAACCGTTGAGTCCACACATTCCTTCAGGGCAAAACCCTGCAAACTTCTGTTTCTGTCTTTAATATAGCAATATAGGGCGATACAATAAAATAATCTTATGAGCCACACTTCACTAATTCCTCAATCATATTTCTCAACAGATTGCAACCGGGAGGATCAATTCAAGCTGCTCTCAATATACATTCCAATTAGCAGCAGTTACGCGTGTATTTTTTTTTTTTTTTTTTTTTTTTGAGACAGAGTCTCACTGAGTTGCCTGGGCTAGAGTGCCATGGCATCAGCCTAGCTCACAGCAACCTCAAACTCCTGGACTCGAGTGATCCTCCTGCCTCAGCCTCCTGAGTAGCTGGGACTACAGGCATGTACCACCATGCCCGGCTAATTTTTTCTACATATTTTTAGTTGGCCAATTAATTTCTTTCTATTTTTAGTAGAGACGGGGCCTCACTCTTGCTCAGGCTGGTTTTGAACTCCTGACCTCAAGCAATCCACCCACCTCAGCCTCCCAGAGTGCTAGGATTACAGGCGTGAGCCGCCATGCCCGGCCCCTCTTCTACTTTTAAGGATGCTCTTGATTACACCGGGCCCACCCAGAATACTCTCTCCAGCTCAAGATCCCTAATACAATCACATCTGTAAAACCCCCTTTGCCATGTGAGGTAACATATTTGCAGGTTCTAGGGATTAGTCTGTGGACATCTGCACAGTCTGAGGTGGGGTCTCTGAGAAAAATCAATGTTAACCTGACTTCTCAAGCACAAGAAGCAGCCGGGATATGATAAGATGTGGAAAAGCATCTTGGCAGGACGAGTGCACTAGCAAAGGCTCTGAGGTGGAAAGAATTTGGTGCAATCAAAGAAGTGATGGCAAGTGGAGAAGCCAGATGGGTGGGCAAGAGTGCAGAACAGAGGAGAAAGGCTGGGGCGATGTGGCTGACCCTCCCAGCCTTGCGGGCCTGATTCGAGTCCGGCTTCGCTATGGATGCAGTGGAAAACTGCTGAGGGATTGGCTTGGCCGGGGGAGTGATGTGATCTGCTTTGCAGCATTAGAAAGTCACTCCTGGCTGTGTGGGAAGGACTTCCAGCAGGCATTTGGTCACAGGCTGTGGAAATTCAGAACCTGGGGCTTAGTGATCTAGATTTGGGAGTCACCTACATAACAGTCATGAGTGAAGTGGTTTCATGATCTGTGTGCAGATTTAAGAAAAAAAGAGTGAAATAATGAGAAGTGCCAAGTGATCTCAGACAACTGGTCAACAAATACTCATGGTGACCCCATGCCAAGTGTCAGGACTTAAGGGATCAACAAACAGATGTGGTGTCTGCTTTTATGTGGCTATCAGCATAGCTCATGTGGATGTTCTATTAAAAAAGTCTAAATAGGTAAGAGCAATGGGGAGTCAATGGTTGAATTTACGCAGGACAGCATGGTCTCGTTTATATTTCTGAAAGGTTGCGCTCGATGAGTGCCGGGACGGGGGTGTGAACAGAAGAGGGGACGACAGTGAAAGCACTACTGCAGTAGTTCAATTAAGAAGTGGAGTGACACAGAGCAGGATGAGGCAATGGAAATAAAAAGCAGACCAATTCAACTTATGTTTAAGGCAGACTCAGAATTTGGTGATTGATTCCAAATGGAGGTGGAGGGTTCCTTGGCTACTGACACTGGGCAACTGGGTTGATAGTACTGCCATCTTCTGAGGGAAAACTGGGGGAGGAGCAGGTGGGCCATGGGAATAATGTTCAATTTTGACAGGGTATGTTTGCAGAATGAATACTTTTAGTAGGATGTACAATGTGCCCAGGCTCAGAAAAGAATTTGAGATGAAGCTACGGAGTGTGACTCATCAATGTTCAGGTGTTGTTTGAATGCAGGGGAGTAAAAGAGATCATCATACTGGCAGGACAGACAAGAGAGCTCAGGAGCAGAAGAACATCTTGAAAATGAGAGTGAGGAGTTATCAGTAGCAGAGATTGATTTATCTTTCCATAGACACCCTGAGGAACTGAGCTCATTCCAATTGCGACTCAATCTTTCCTTGCAAGGCAGATTTGAAAATAAATCCACACATTTCAGAATAGTTCCTTAACTTAATCTCACTGTTTTCTTTCTTTCTCTTTCTTTTTCTTTCCCTTCCCTGCTCCTTCTCTTTTAGAGATGGGGGTCTCACTCTGTCACCCAGATTGGAGTACAGTGGTGTGATCATAGCTCACTGCAGCCTGGAATTCCTGGGCTCAGGCAATCCTCTTGCCTCAGTCTCCAGAGTAGCTAGGATGATAGGCATGTACCACTATGCCTAGCTAATTTTTCTCATTTTTTATAGAGAAGGGGCTCTCACTATGCTGCCCAGGCTGGTCTCCAACTCCTGGCCTCCCAAAGTGATGGGATTACAGGCATGAGTCACCACATCTGGCTCAATCTCACCATTTTCTGTCCAGCACTTAAAATTATCTGGTTTTTTTTTTTTTTTTCATCTAGTTTGGGAAACTATAATCAAAAGCAAAGAGATAATGAGAATGCAAGGGATTTTTCTTAGAACCATATGCTGTCCTGAAAATGGAAAGTGTCACAAGGAGTGAACTCAATCCCTCCACACTTGGAGACCAGGAGAGTAAGGCTCACTAACAGGAGCAGCAGGAGGACCAGGAGACATGAGTAGAACAAATGATGCTTGAGGAAACACTGATTCAGGAGCAAGGCTGAAAGAATAAGGAATTTAGGTGACATGTTGAGTACAATTCAAGTCTTCTTCCACTTTACAATATTCCTATCAGCAAACACAACCACATACATGATTCATTGTAAAACAGTGTTCGGGTTTAATCAATTACTATTTAGAATGCAGAGAAAAACCATGAAAATCATTATTGTGGTAATACTTTCAGTTGACACACTCAATTTCTTAAACTGGCAAATAGTATAATGTAGAAAAGTCTTACCAATGAAATATATGTGGCAAATCTTTTAAATGCAGCACAAACTTCAGTAGATGTAAGAGAATGCATGCAGGAGAGAGTATATTTAAATGTAAGTAATGTGGGAAAGTCTATTCACAGCAGCTCCTCCCTATCTTTGGCTCCAGAGAACTCACACAGGCGACAAACTCTCCAATGTCCCAAGTGTGAGAAATCCCTATTCATGATAAATAACTTTCTGACATCAGAGAGGTCATACTGGAAAGAGATTCTATAAATGTAATACACGTAGAGAAGTCTTTAAACAGAGCTCAGCCCATTTGAACTATGAGCAAACTCTCTCTGGAGATACAGAAAAGTATTTCTTTCAGTATGTTTCAGAACATACAGGAGAGCAATCCTATAAATGTAATCACTGTAGAAATAGCCGCAGGCACAAATTACCCCTTATTCAGTATGAGATAATTTATACTTGTGAAACAGTGTATATTTTCAGTGAATTTAGGAAACTCTTTTAAAGGAGTGACCAGGTAACCCTACATCTAAGAATCTATAAAGGAGAGAAACCCTATGAATGGGATCATTCAGGGAAAATTTCACACTTTGCTCCTCCCTTGCTCAAAATCACAGAATGTACACTGAAGAGAAGAATGAGGGGTATTGTCATCGTGGAAAGGCTTCAGACTTAGCTTAGTCCTCATAAGGCAGCAGCAGAGAACTCATACTGGGGAAAGTCCCTTTCCATGCAATCAGTGTGGAAGAGCCCTCAGGAGGTGTTCTCACATTATTCAACATGAGAGGACTCATACTGGAGAACACTATGAATGTGGTCAATGTTGGCAAGCTTTCAACCATGGCTTTTACCTTATTTGACACCAGGAAATTCATACAGATTAGAAAAACTCATTGAACAAAACCAACATGGAAAAGGTAATGGTTGGAATTCCATTTTCTTTGACAACAGAGACAGACCACAAAGGAAGGCAAAGTCTGCAAGTTACTTTTGACCTACAAGCAAGTACCTGAATATAGTAAGTCTGTGCGCTTGTGGCTCCCTGTGGTCATACATCAGCAGGTATAAGCAGTTCTCTATATATGTCCTTAATTTGCTATAGAAATGCCATTTAATGGGGACTCAGGGTCTATGCCTGATGGACAATGTCTCATAGATATGACTGCCCCAGATAATCAAATGTAAATGTTCTCAATAACAACAGCATATCTACCTTTCTACATCATATATGAATCAAAGAAGTACAAAAATTGAGAAGTGGTACAGAAATCATACATCTTTTAGCATCATGGTGATCAATATATGTATAGTTTTGTAATATTTGCATAAGAGAGATGAAGGATATGCCATCCATTTATTCCCTGCATAATCCAAATGTTGTCACTTCAAACAAATTTATACTACCTTACCAATGTTTCACCAATGACACACTACTTTTAACTTAGAGAGGTGTAATAAAGAGTTGTGTGCATGTTCACATTTCTTTTTCTCTCTCTCTCTTTTTTAAGACAGAGTCTCACGCTGTCGCCCCAGCTAGAGTGCCGTGGCGTCAGCCTAGCTCACAGCAACCTCAAACTCCTGAGCTCAAGTGATCCTCCTCCCTCAGCCTCCGGAGTAGCTGGGACTACAGGCATGTGCCACCATGCCCGGCTAATTTTTTTCTATTTTTAGTATAGACAGGGTCTCGCTCTTGCTCAGGCTGGTCTCGAATTCCTGAGCTCAAGTGATCTGCCCGCCTCAGCCTCCCAGAGTGCTAGGATTACAGGCATGAGCCACCACACCCGGCCGCATGTTCACATTTCTAAAGGCATTGCCAATGTTCAGGCAGGGTTCAAAAGACATACCACTGCCTGTTGATGTGTCCGTACTCCAAGGATAACACAGACCTCACAAGCATCAACCAAAATCCCTCACAAAGGGCAGAGGGTCTAAGTAGCACTGGCTTTCCCTGCTTAAACCCTGGACACTAGAAGACAAGAAAATATTCCAGAAATAAAATGACTCTGATATTAGAATTTTATGCTCCAGAAAGATATCACTCATGTATGAGAGAAGAGTTGTTAGGGTTCAAACACTGTACTCCTGGAAAAATTCCCCAAGAAAACATAATAGTAATTACTTACAACACAAGTATGAGCCATGTCCCCAAAAGACATACAAAAGGAAGTTCACAGAAGTTTGTCATAAGAGCCAAAAACCATATACAGCCCAGCAGTCCATTAGTAATAAAATGAACAAATAAAATGTGGCACATCTACATAGTGGAACACTACTCCACAATTTAAAAAGAATGCACTACTGATATATACAATTTGGCTGAATCCCAAAAACATGATATTGAGTGAAAGAATCCAGACATAAAAGACTATAGACTGCATGATTCCATGCTCCCCTTGGAGGCTCCAGGAGAGAATTCACTCCTTGCTTCTTCCAGCTCCTGGTGGCCACTGGCACTCATTCCTTGGCTTCTGTCTGCATCATTCCAGTCTCTGCCTCTGTGGCCACACCACCTCTTCCTTTTCTCTGTTGTGTGTGGTCA
Organism: Mirza zaza; assembly: GCA_008750895.1. Taxonomy (NCBI): domain Eukaryota; kingdom Metazoa; phylum Chordata; class Mammalia; order Primates; family Cheirogaleidae; genus Mirza; species Mirza zaza. The sequence goes on along the minus strand of VSMD01117674.1, from coordinate 127,700 downwards.
AATCTCTCTGCCTCTTCTTATAAAGATACATGTGAATGCATGCACAATCCAGGATAATATCCCCATCTCAAGATCTTTAGGTATATCTATAGACCCTGTTTCCATATAAAGTAACATCCACAGGTTCCGTAGATTAGGACCTAACATGTTTGGGGACCACTTCTCAGCCTACCACACTCTCTTAATCTTCAATCAAAATGCTGGGCTTCACTCACAGTTTCGGCTCAGCCTTTTGACCTACTGCCATGGACAGGAGAATGTCTTGCGTTGACGTGCTTGGAGCAGGCTGCTTGCATGTCCCTGGATTAATCCTCTGGCAATTGTCATAGGGTGAGGCCATGTGGCTATGCCCGCTGAAGTCACCCCTTGGGGCTGAGCTTGAGGGCCAACTTCACCCATAGCTGCCCAAAACGGTATATGGATGAGTGGAAAGGTCTCACACATGAACCTGGAGGTTATCCTCTCTCTCCGTTTGAGAAGCCTTTGAAATGCTGACTTTCCCTCCTAAACCCAAGTGAGAGCTCACATTCTTCCCTTACCCTCAATGGAATGCCACCTTTCCTTCCCAAGATTCCCATCAAACCCTCCACTAGAGTTCCCCATCTCCTTGTTGCTCCCTGGATACTGAGACTTCACTCCATTCCAGATCTCTGCCAGGAACAAATCCAGAAACTTCCAGCATCAGCTGCACTCAGATCTAGTTCATGGCCTTCTATCTCAGCTTGAGGAGACGCCTCTGGGGCAGATAAACTCCAAACAGACTTCCATGCAAGCTACTGTGGCTGTGCCACCCACCTTCATAGCCCAGATGCCAAATTTCCAGCCATTCTTCTTTTCAGCTTTTCTCAGGGCTAGGACATGGATGCGTGTGTCAATCCTGGCTAATGGTGCCTGAACAAGTCTACAACAGAGAAAGCATCTGAAAATGTTTTATTAATTCCTGTTGCAGGGAGAGCAATGTCTCCTCTCCCTCAAAGATGTCCACATCCTAATCCCCAGAGGCTGTGCATGTTACCTCACATAGCAAAAGGGACTCTGCAGATGTCATAAAGGATCTTGCGATGGAGAGATACCCTGGATGACTAATGGTAGGATCAATGTAATCACAAATGTCCCTGCAAAACATAAGGCAGGAGTCAGAGTCAGAACCAGAGAAAGCAATGTGATGATGGAAACAAATGTTAGAGTCAGAAAGAGATGTGAAGATGTTACAGTGCTGGCTTTAAAGATGGGAAGGGGCCATGAACCGAGGGATACAGGTGGTCTCCAAAAGGTGGAAAAGGCAAAGACATGGATTCTTTCCTAGATCCTCCACAAGAAATGCAGCCCTGCTGACGCCTTGATTTTAGCCCAGTAAGATCCATTTTGGACTTGTGACCTCCAGAGCTGTGAGATAATAAATTTGTGTCACTTTCAGCAATAAAGTTCTCATACTTTGTTACAGTAGCAATAGAAAACACTCTCTCTGATGCCAACTTCTTCAGCCAAATGTCATCTGGCTGTATGCGGTACCTGGAACTATGATGACCGCCTTGAGACCAGGAGGACATGAGCCTTAGGAAAGATCAAGACAATATGCTGAGGAAGGCTCAGCCAAAAGATGGACAGTGCCTGGCTACGGGCCACAGTTGAATGAACCCAGGAGTCAGCCCTACGAGCTCTTGCCTCTGGATTTAATGCAATTTAAGGTAACAAATGGTGGTATATTCTATGACTTGTGCCAAAGACATCTTACATGATGACCCTTTCCTGCTCCTCCCAGCTCTGCTCTCAAGGCTCTTGCTCAGTCATGCTGAGTCACAACGTGGGGATTCCCCGAGGCAACTGTCACAGGTAACCAGGCTCTGCAGGCTCAGGATGACCCTTGCGGGCCTGAATCACAGTCGGTCCCTGGGAGGTGGATGCCCATGAAGAGCAGGGACCCATTGCACTCAGAGCCTCAGCTGCAGTTTCAGAGGCATGGCCAAGGGGCTGCAGAGATAGCAGGGAGACACTCCAGAGATCCAGGGGCATGCTGTGCAAACAAGTTCTGGACGTGGTGGATTCAAGTTACACATGCAGATGTGGGTACCATCTCCCACTTATTCCCTGCCCATCATTGTGGGCAGCATAAGAGTCCTCTCTGGGTGGAAAAAGGTACTCAGAATAAACCACACATCTCCAATCAAAAAAAAAAAAAAATCATGGTAACTTGCTGAGCCACAGTATGGTTCCCTCTACCACCACCCTCTGGCACCAAAGTTCTGTGATTACAACTGTATGCTACTGATGACTTTGAAGACTAAATTTATTGGCAAAAGCAAAGAATACTTTTGGACTAGTAATTTCTGCAGGCATTTCTCCTTCAGATGAGTTTGAATCCAATTTGTTCTCATGAAGGTTAACAATCAGTTCCTTCCCTCACATTTTGAGGAGGGAAGTATAAACCAAAGTTCAAGGACCAAACCCCCCAAAAGGCTCCACTGTAATCCTATATGTTCTTTTATTGTATCTAGTGATAAATTTGGGAGAACATTGGCTTTGCCGTTCTGGAACATGATAAGCACTTTCTTTTATGTAAGTTTACCTGTAATTCTTTCCAAAATGTATCTTCACATAGGTCCCTGCATTTCCTGACAAATTAATCTCAAATATTTTGTTTTTATGATTCTATTTTCAAAGGGAGCTCCTTTTCAATATATTTGTTAAGGTGATAGAGATTCTGTGTGTGCATCTGTGTGTCCTGACCTGCGCATTTTTATTTCTTATTCTGTCTGGCTTATCTCACTGATTTTTAAATTTTTCAGTTGGGTTTTTTTAAGTATGTTAATGTTGTTTGTTAGTAAATGTATTTTTATGTTTTTTTCCAATAGTTACACCACGTAAAGTCTGTTTCATATCTTATTTGCATTCACAAGAACATCTAGAAATTCTAAAATTAATATTGCTGAGAGAAGATTTCGTTTTGATGTATATAGCCATCCATGGTTGCTGAAGAGAGGAGTAAACAAGAACAAGACTTAAGAAGAAAGGGTGGGAGTCAATTTTCATCAGGAAGGAAAAGACTGACTTCCTAAAGCAGAGAAATATTCAGATGAGTTGTGATCAGGACCAGCAGGAAGTGACTGGCTGGCTTGTTCCTTGTCTATACCCTAGTGGCCAAAGGATAAGATGCCCCCACACTGAGGACAGCAAGAGGAAATATGGGAGCCCAGTCCTAGGTGGCATCAATGGGCAGTTTAATTGGCACCAGAAACACCAACTTGCCGATGTTCTATTCTGTGAGAAAACAGTGTTGATTATTAGGGTTTTCATTTATTTACAACCAACCCCACTCTAGTGGAAACAGGGTGCAAATGTGTGAACTGGATTATTTCAAACCTGCCTCACTGGTTTATCCTGCATTCTTAGGATTTCTGAATTCTTCTTTGAGACAGGCCATTTTCTGGAGGCTATTTGTGGGCAGCCTCTGCTCAGAGCTCAGACTCTGTGCTTTTCTTCCATGTGTTATGTCCAGTGTGGATTATCTTGACGTTGACTTTATCTTTGATATTGGAAGAAATGAGCAAAGAATAAATGAATGGCAGTAATAAATAAACCAAAGAGCTTCTTTTCTGGGAAAAATCTATGATACTAATAATTTACAGGTAAAACACTAATGTACCCATACTTCTCCAATCTGAAGTTCTCAAGCTCTGAGGAGTTCAGAAATGTGTCCTGGAGGCTCGCATTTTAAAGATGAAAAGATATATCCTTCTTCTTTTTAAAAATGATTTTAAAACATGTGGACCCATCACATGGAATAACTTGAGCAATAACAAGATGCTCTGTATGATGAAACAAAGACAGAGAATGGTGAATGAAGATCTAATCAGTGGTCCATGATTCAGCTGCGTGGCTGCTTTAGGACTGAGCTGAACCTCAACAGTTGCCACAGTGGTTTGGGCCAGTTTGTAGTTTTAAATATCTTATTCTTAGTCATATGTTATTTCATACAAACCAAAAGTACAACATTAAAGAAAGGATATCCAAGAATATGCATATATTTCGATTTATCAGTATCTCAATAAACCTGTGTCTATGTGAACTACATTAAGAGGAAAAGTGAATATTAAACTTTACAATTGACTGAAACAATTACTATTGCTAATCCAACCATTTTTCTATATGATCCACAATGTTCTTCTGCCTTCTCTGCAATTTAAAATTCCAAAACCTTTTCTAATGAAAAATTTCTCCCTGTTATGAACCTGCCAAATATATATGAACTGACAGGGCTATTTATACTTTGTCTTTCTTTAAACTAGTATAAATCTTCTTGTATTTTGCTACAGACATATTCATGTGCTTGTTGGCCAGGCACTACCTCAGACCTGTTAGAGATGTTATATACTGTGTGTTAGGTGTACCTTACTCTCCAACTAAAATCCAAATGATTGTGAATTCCAAAATACTTCTGGCCCTGAAGGCTTTGAACAAGGGATCAGGGCACTGTATATGTTTCTGAACCAAAAAAGATACATAACATTTTTGACATTTTACATGTATAAAAGTTAAATTTGTTCAGAAATTATGTTTTTCATACAAATTATATTACAGTAAACAGCATGTTTAATTTGCTAAATAGGAAAAAGAGTATGCAATTATTGTAAGTTGCATTAAAATGGCTTTCATAAGTCAATCTCTAGTAATACATTTATTTAAAACCACCTTTAACCAAAAATCATGTTTTTCTCCTATACTATATAAACAGAAAGAAATAATTAAAAATTTCCACGGGGGCTTACTTGCTTGAGATGTCAAAGGCCTTCATTAAACTTGAAATATCCCCATTCATATCCAAAACAAGAATGATTGTTAGTAAACATGACTAACATGGATCTGTTGCACTGGGCAGGACTATACAACGATAGTTTTTTTTTGTTTTTTTTTTTAAGTGAAATGTGGAAAAGGAAGAGGCCAAATTACTTCAATGGGGATGGTTTCCTATTTATAATAGCCAAGAAAAATCCAAGGAAATATGAGAATAAAAGACATCTGCCTGGTCTTTGAGAAAATATTAACATGAAAAAATCAACAGACTTACTAACTGCAACAACAATTAAGATAAATAATGTGCAGTCTGAGGATGGACCCTCCACAGTGACCAAAAAATTAACAACCCAAGCTGGGCACAGTGGCTCACACGCCTGTAATCCCAGCACTCTGGGAGACGGAGGCAGGCGGATGACTCAAGGTCAGGAGTTGGAAACCAGCCTGAGCAAGAGCAAGACCCCGTCTCTAGTAGAAAGAAACTAATTGGCCAACTAAAAATATGTAGAAAAAATTAGCTGGGCATGGTGGCGCATGCTTGTAGTCCCTGCTAATCAGGAGGCTGAGGCAGACGGATTGCTTGTGCCCAGGAGTTTGAGGTTGCTGTGAGCTAGGCTGACGACATGGCACTATATAGCCCCGGCAACAGAGTGCGACTGCCTCAAAAAAAAAAAAAAAATTAACTCCTGGAAAAAGTTTAGCAGGCAGTGTACACGACCACTAGAGGGAAGCAGAGGACTGCTGAGACCTCCTCTCCTCGAGGGAGAGGAGAGTACAAGGCCCTAGACTAGAAGAGGCTAGATTAGTGTGGGCTCTGAGCCCCAAGAAAAGAGTACATCAGAGCCCCTAGCCCCGGACCTCAAGGAAGACAAGACCACACCAGGACCGGCAGATTTGTTCCTTGAAAAAAAAAAAGACCACACCAGGCCCTGGGACCCACAGAAGATGAGAAAACACCATATGCTGATTCCTCAAAAAGCCAAGAGAGTAAATCTTTGTCCTGGGCTCCCAAGGTACATGAGAGCACCATGGGCCTAAGGAAGATCAGCAGACACCACATCTAGCTACAAACTGTAGCTTCCTCTTCCTCGACTCCAGTACAGGGGCTCCCAGCAGCAAACTCAACCTCAGGAGAGCACTGGGCAGAGGATCCTTGGCCAGCCCACTCCCACCACATGCCAGAGGTACAACTCACCCTGATCTTCTCACTAGAACTTGCGTGGACACTTACTGTTTTCCCAAAAATAAGACAAGGTCTTATATTTATTTTTCCTCAAGAAGACACCCGAGGGCTTATTTTCAGGGGATGTGTTATTTTCTTTAAGTACGGTACAACAATCGACATTGATTCAAATAGAGTGAAGTCGTCGTCTTCTGGAACATCATCATAACTCTCCAAACCCTGAATTCCATCCTGAATTTCCTGCGACTCTTATTTCCTTTAGAACCATTGGCCCCAATCTCTCATGTGGAGCGCTAGAGCTCTCACCGGGCAGATGAGAAGGGCTGGCACGTCTTCTTTCCCGCTCCCCCACGAAATGCATGGGCTGTGCGGATGCGCTGCATAGCCAGGGGCATCACTAGGGCTTATTTTCGGGGTGGAGCTTACGTTGCTCAAATGCTTAGCAATCCTGCTAGGGCTTATTTTATGGGCAGGTCTTATTTTCGGGTAAACATGGTAGATTCAACTACCCTGGGACTGGGGGACATCTGGCCCCTCCCCTTGTCCTCCCTCCGCTCCCCAGAACCAGGATAGACGCGGGGCCCGCTCCCTTCCCACTTCCGTCCGCCCAGTCTTCCCTCCCCCACCGCGGCGGGTCTTTAGCCCCACCCACTCTCACTCCCGGGCAGGCCCACCCCTCTCCTCCCTGGCACCGGCAGATTTTAGTCCCAACTCCAGCACACCTCCTGTCCTCCCAGACCTGCCGCTCCCTCCTGTCCTTTGAGGTGGGCGGGCCTTCAGCACCGCCCAGCGCTCCCCTCACACCTATCAGTCCGCTAGGTCTCTACCTCTGCCCCAACAAGTTGGGGGGACTTTCGCTCTGCCTCCCACAGACTACCCGCCAACCCCCCAACAAGAGTGCAGCACTGTGGCCTCTAGACCCGCCCCTAGACTTCCGGCCTTCCTGGCCAGCCCTTCCCCCTCCCCAAAGCGACGTCACAATGAGCCCCCCTTCCCCCTCTCAGTACTTACCCACTGCAGTACTTCCGGCTTGACCCCCCCCTTCCCGCGCCTTTCCTTTCTCCAGCTTCCGGTCTGCCCCACCAGGGTCGTCCTCGTGGGGGACCCGACAGTCTCTCAGCCTGAGTCGCCGCCCGCGGAGGTGCTGGGTAACTACGGCCTAGCGTTCCTTACCAGAGACCTCCCCTTGTCCAGTCGCACCGCCGAAGAGCACTACCCAGGGCCCCTTTCCTGCCGCCTTGGCTTCGCGTGCCACCCCGAGCGGGCCGGACAAAATGGCCGCCGCCGGGGTGAGGCCGGCGGGGCCGCGCCGCGGGGGCGTCTGGGAGTTGTAGTCCGACCCGCGCCCTGACGCACTTCGCTGCTGGCCGACGGGCGCCATTGTGCGGCGCGCGCCGGGTGAGTAGGGCGCGAAAGTCGCGCCTGTCGGGGGCTGCGCGTCCGGGGGTGGGGCAGCTCCGCTGCGGGGAGCGCAGCCTCAGGCCCTTCCCTGTCGAGCTCCGGAGCTCGGAGCCGCCCCTGCCTGCCGCTCTCCCGCCTTGGTGTGGGACGTGGGAGGTGACCCGGAACCCCGAGGGGAAGTGGCTCTCCCCGGGCGTGAGGGGTGCGGGATCGGGCTGCCCCTGGGAGCGTGGGACAGGGGGAGGGTGGACAACCCTCTAGGGGGGAGGGAGGAGCGCGTTACTGTCGGCCAGGGTCGCGTCCTGTCATGTGGGAGTAAGGGTGTTGATTCATTATGGGCGTTTTCCCATGTGGGGGTGGACTTGTCATTTCGCGTTGATGGAGCCCATTCTGAGCAGAGGCGGGGTAGCCCCCCGGCGTATCCCTTACACCTCTCCCCGGTCCCAACTTTGGTTTTCTCAGGACTCTGCCTACTCCCACAAGAGACACATTGAGGAGGAGAGAAGTATGGCCTCTAGACTTCCGACGACCTGGTCCTGTGTGAGTAGAAGCTCTTTTTAGCTTTTGAGCCCGCCCCTTCATCTGAGGAGAGGTATGTGGGTGGTGATGGGAGGCCACCTTCCCTGAGATGCCCTCGTTGCCAGAGAGCACCCCAAAGGGATTGGTTGGGCATGGGAAACCCTGCTTGATGGAGCAACTACAGGTTGCTTCGCTTTCCAAGTGTGTGTTAGATTAGAGGCCAGATTATGGGGAATTCTAAAGGCCAAGTTGAGGCGATTCAGTGGAAGCCTTGTACTGGGTGGAATAATTGACAGGTCTAAGTAGGGATGAAGGTTATGTTTAGATTTCAACAGGTATTTTGGCATCAAGCAAGAGCTAACAGGAGCTGAGTTCAGCAGCAAGGGGAAAAGAGAATGGGAGTGGATCCCTGATGACTAAATGAGGTAGAAACAACAGGGGCCGAAGTCTTGGGTGTGATGATTCAGCTCAGGGAATTCCCTGGGAAGCATACACATTAGATTAAGAAGAAATGGACATCTGGCGTGCTCTGGGGCAAGAGGGCATTTCATACACCAGCAAGGTCTTGTGGTGGTCTTGCTGTGACCTGAATAGGATCAAATTTAGGTGTTTGCTCAGGGCTTCAGACAGAGACAGAAACTCAAGATGTGACACCCAAAATGCTCTTCGGTCATCTTGTAGACCATTCTGTGCTTTCATGGCCTCTGTCAGCCTCCCCTGTCTGTCTTTGCCATGGATGAGAACAGGCCCTGTCTGAACAAAAATCTGGATTTTTAGGAACCTGTGACTTTTGATGATGTAACGCTGGGTTTTACCAGGGAAGAGTGGGGACTGCTGCACCTCAAACAGAAGTCCCTGTACAGGGAAGTGATGTTGGAGAACTACAGGAACCTGGTCTCAGTGGGTAAGGCTGACCTCCACGTGAATAAAGATCTGCACTTTGGGGCACAAATGTGGCACCTTTGAAGTGTGGGTCTACTTGGGCTTAGACTACAGGAATAAGAGTGGAAGTGTTAAGGCCCTGGAGCCTAAGGGAGAGGGCTTAACTTTGTACTTGTAGGAAAAGGGCAGCTTTTTATTATGACTGCTGAAGCATCAACTGATACATCCCTCATGGCCCGTGAATACCAGGGAGATAGGTCTGTCAGGGATGTTTTCAGCTATAGTAGTGGATGCTTCCTTTTTTGATAAGAAGAATTCCAGAGGATGTGGTGCCAATATCCAGCAGTTGAGGAGTATCATCAAAGAACCTGATTCCTTTCATCTCTGGTTATTTTGAACCTTTCCATCTTCTGGCTAGTCATTGTATGGTTGTGGACCCAAACGTGTCTGTATTCAACACAGAAGTGAGGAGGGGCATCCCTGGCCAGCTCTCATTCACAGCTATTACATTTAGCAAGCAAGCAAAAGCTTTCCCAGAAGGCCCCTAGCTGACTCATCTCCCTTTGTGTCAGGGTGACGAAAACTGGGCCTCACTGCCACCTTTTCTAGAGGGGAGTCCCGAAAGGCCAACAAAGGGGGTGAATGGGGTTGTGGTCACTAGAAATTATGTTATGCCATAGCAGGAAAGAAGGTGGGAACAGCTTGTACTGGAGCAGGACAACATTTTCTTCCAAACACATACCTCCCCCGACAAGCCCTGTCTCTCTTCCTTTGAGCAGAACATCAGCTTTCCAAGCCAGATGTGGTATCTCAGTTAGAGGAGGCAGAAGAGTTCTGGCTGGTGGAGAGAGGAATTCCTCAAGACACCTCTCCAGGTGAGAACCATATGGGAAGTCTCCATGGGGAATGGACCAACTGATTAGTGAGGGACCAATGTTTTGGAAAAGAGCTGGAGGGTGGGAGACCCCACACGGAGTGCTATAATAAGCAGCCACAGACATGCAGAACCAAGCTCCAAGTTTTTCTCTGGCCCCAGAGCTAGAAGTGTCCTGCTTTGTTGAAAGTGAACCTGTTGCTGGTGGCAGGTGACACGGGCTCCTTCACACCATTCCATTCATTGTCTGTTGCCTTCCCCTCATGTAATCACTATTAACTCTGGTGGATCTCCAGCCAGGCTTTATGGCAGGGGTCCTCAAACTTTTTAAACAACGGGCCAGTTCACTGTCTCTCAGACCCTTGGAGAGTGCGCACTATGGGCCCGGGATGAGTCGGCTGCTAAGCAGGACAGGCAGCAGCAGCAAAAAATACCTGGCGGGGCAGATAAATGTCCTCAGCGGGTGGCATGTGGCTCTTGGACTGTACTTTGAGGACACCTGCTTTATGGATTTACATGTATGTGTGTAAACTTATATACCCATTTTGGGAGTGTATCATATTCAATGCAGACAGGTCTGCTTTATTCTTTTTAAAAACGTCAGTGTAGGCTGGGCGCGGTGGCTCACGCCTGTAATCCTAGCTCTCTGGGAGGCCGAGGTGGGCGGATCATTTGAGCTCAGGAGTTCGAGACCAGCCTGAGCAAGAGCGAGACCCCATCTCTACTATAAACAGAAAGAAATTAATTGGCCAGCTAACATATATATAGAAAAAAAAAATTAGCCGGGCATGGTGGCACATGCCTGTAGTCCCAGTTGCTTGGGAGGCTGAGGCAGCAGGATTGCTTGAGCCCAGGAGTTTGAGGTTGCTGTGAGCTAGGCTGACGCCACGGCACTCACTCTAGCCTGGGCAATAAAGTGAAACTGTGTCTCACAAAAAAAAAAAAAAAAAAAATCAGTGTAGTCCACATTTGATTTTTCGTTCAGGTTATTACAAGGAACTTCATTGTATACATTTTTTTGCCCATACAAGTTGGTTTTTCTATAGGTTGGATTTATTTATTTATTTATTTATCTGTTTGTGTTTTTGATACTGGAGATCAATGTATTTGTCATAAATTAGGTCACATTCTCCCTAGATCAAATCCAAGGATCATACCAATCATGTGGCCCTAGGGCACAGTATCACAAGTAAGGCCGCCTTAGCAGGTATGGTGGCAACCGTAGGTTTCATCAGTTAACTATGCAAGGAAACCATGAAGTTAAATCACTAACATCAGTTAACTGCAGGATAGACTAATATGTAACTAAAAATTTGATAGCAACAAATTGCCCTCTGAAATCCTGTAAAATACATACAGCTGTCGAGTATGTGAATGCTCTTTTTCCCCTCCATCACCAGCAGAATTTTAATGGTCTTTTTAAGATTTTAAGATCTGCTGGGCAAAAAATAGCACATTCAGTTTAGTTCACATTTTCCTCACAGCTCACAAAGTTGCATGTATTTTATAAATTTATAGACTATTGGTATATTTTCTTTTGTGAATTCATGTATTTCCCCCCCCTTTTTTTTTTATCTCTTGTGTGTGCATGTGGAAACTACATATTCTTGATGTTAATATAGAAATCCCAGACCAACATTTGTCTCCTACCGTTATGTAGTCTCTGTACAGAAGTTTTATAACTTCAAGTATTTTTTTCTTTTCAAGTCTGCCTTTATTCCTTTTCTAGGTTTTGTATCATACGTAGGCAAATAGTGCAGATACTTTTGTGGATTCTAGTATTCTTAATTTGCTTTTTGGTTAGTTCAGTTGATGTGGAATTTCCTCTTTAATGTGGTGTGTGTAGGTTCTTTCTCTGTTCTTTTTACTTTTTTTGTTCCATCATATAATTGCATTCATCATGGGTGGTAGTTCCAAAGCATTGTGAAGCTGTGAGTGTTAAAAGTGGATGCCTAGTCTCCTGACTTAAATGGGTAAAGTTTCTGGGTTTTGATGAGCATGACACTGGATTCTGCTTTGATTCAAATCAGTTTTTATATGAATGAAGAAACAGTCATCTAGTCTTTTGTTTTCTTTTTTTTTTTTTAACATAACCTCAAGATTTTACTGTCTTCATAATAAACAAAAGACGCTCAGAACTGGGTCACTTGGCCCTTTCTCTTCTTATCTCCTCCCAGTTCGAAATGCTTGCCTCTCTTAATAGCCCGCGTTCTCTTAGCTCTGCAGTTGGGCTCGACACACTCAAGCCTCAGCACAATTTTCTTTGTAGTTTTAGCCTTTTTCCGGAAAATCGGCTTAGTCTGCCCACCATAGCCACTCTGCTTCCTATCATAACGCCGCTTTCCCTGGGCATACAGAGTATCCTTGCCCTTCTTGTACTGTGTCACTTTGTGGGGTTGGTGCTTGCCACATGTCTTACAGAAAGTCCAACAGGTTTTAGGAACATTCACCATGTTTGCGTGCGCGCTATCGGCCTAGTCTTTTCTAATGAACAAAAATCAGTAACATCCCCGGTTTCCCTTCCAGAGCCTACCAAAGTGGTCACAGGGATTTTTTTCCTTTAAGCAGTTAACACCGGATGATAATAGACATAGAACTGCCCTTGGTGTAATGTGCTACTGGAGTCTGTTGACTTATTTTTAGGATTTTCCTGTCAGTACTCATAAATTACTTTGGTGAAATGGTTTTTTCTTTGTTTGCTATCTGTTTCAGCTTTTCTGTCAGTGTGCTGGCTACAAAGCACACTGGGTGCTTTCCCTTCTCTTCCTTCTGTGTGCTCTGATTCAGGTGCCATTGGAACTATCCACTTGTGGCAGTATTGAGCTGTGAAATCTGTACCTGGCCCCTATCTTTGATGATGACCTGTTCACACTGTCTCTGTTCACTGGATTCTCTGTGACCCCTCCCCCTCTTTTTTTTTTTCTTTTTCTTTTTCTTTTTCTTTTTTTTTTTTTTTTTTGAGACAGAGTCTTGCTTTGTTGTCCAGGCTAGAATGAGTGCCGTGGCGTCAGCCTAGCTCACAGCAACCTCAAACTCCTGGGTTCAAGCAATCCTTCTGCCTCAGCCGCCCGAGTAGCTGGGACTATAGGCATGCACCACATGCCCCCCTAATTTTTTTTTCTGTATATTTTTAGTTGACCAATTAATTTATTTCTATTGTTAGTACAGACAGGGTCTCGCTCTTGCTCAGGCTGGTTTCAAACTCCAGACCTTGAACGATCCTCCCGCCTTGGCCTCCCAGAGTGCTAGGATTACAGGTATGAGCCACCACGCCCAGCCCTTTTTTTCAATCCTATTTCAGATTTTTCCATGTTTCAGTGTGATGGCTTAACATCACATGGCTATGATGGCTTAAATGTTTTCTGATTTTCTTTTCAACAAAGTCCTTCCATTCCTTTCACTGAAAATGTTTCTAACCATTGGCACTGGTCGCTAAACTGTACCTCCCCTACAAAGTACTGCAGTGCAAGCACCTTGGATCTGCCTATGGTGGTTTCTGTGTTCCCTGGTTTCTCCCCGGGATCACCCAGCCTCCTCATGTCCCTTCTGGTCTTTATGGTTCTGGATTACTCTGACTGGGACAGGTCTGTTTCTCATCCTCACTAGCACTTAAGTCCCATATCCTGCAGGGGATACCTCCAGGCCGTGTACTTTGGATGTAGTTCCCTAAGTCTAGCTGCTGTGGGGGGGTCACTGTGGATGCCTTGGTTCTATACATCTAGGGAGAGCAGATTCCACAAGTGACAGATTGGGGGGTGGTATCCCAGAGTGAAAGACTACGTGAGGGGAGGCTCGTCAGGGAGGTAGCCCTGAGGTGACGGGTGCCCGATTTATCTCTGCTCTGTTACAGAAAGAGTCCTTTATTAGATGTTTTCCTTCCTTTCCTTTCCCTTCTCTTTCCTCACAAATATTTATAGAGGGTCTCTTCTGTCCCACGCAGTATACTAAACACTTGTGTGAGAAACCAAAGCACTGACATAAACCCTGCCACTGTAGACTTCATAGTTTAAAAGATGATGGCCTTTTATAAACAGGATGCACAGATATGAAAAATTAAGGTAAGTACTGAGAAGGAAAACAGCACAGTGGAAAGCGGGGAGCAGTGAGAAATTACTCAAGAGGAGGTAGTCAGGAAACACTGCAGCATGAGATTTAAGCCAGTTCCTGAGGGAAAATGGTCTGGAGATTGTAAGAGTGGTGGTGAAGGAGCTTCCAGGCGTGAAGACACCATTTGTGGTGACCATGAGATGGGAAACAGCTTATTTTGAAGAACAGAAAGTTGCCCTGTGTGCAAGGGGTAAGTAACAAGTATAAAACTGTGCACGTTTTTTGGTAGAGTCAGGGTCTCATTGGCTATGAGGGGACTGTTTTGCATTCTCAAGAAGGGGGTGTGACATTGCTTTTCACTGCTCCCTCTGGGTGGCTTGTGAAGAAAGAACTGTGGTACAGCACAGGTGGAGGCAGGCAGGGGGCCATGGTAGCATCCAGGGTAAGGGTGGTAATACCTGGCCTGAGAGTAGCAGCAGGGTTGGGGAGAAGCAGGTGTGGGTGATTTATAGGTGGACCCAGTGGAGCTAAGTGAGTAATTGGCTGAGTGGGATGAAAGAAAAGCTGCCAAGAATTCCTCATGAGTGAAAGGAATGCTTCAAGTGAGTTCCTCTGAGTATTTGTAACTTGTATTTACTGCATACGGTTTAATATTGGCATATAACTTGCATGTCCTCCCATATGGTTTTGTGGGGTTTTTTTGTTTGTTTTTTTTTTGAGACAGTCTCACTCTATTGCCCAGGCTAGAGTGCTGTGGCGTCAGCCTAGCTCACAGCAACCTCAAACTCCTGGGCTCAAGCAGTCCTGCTGCCTCAGCCTCCCGACTAGCTGGGACTACAGGCATGGAGTAGCTGGGACTACAGGCATGCGCCACCATGCCTGGCTAACTTTTTCTAAATATTTTTAGTTGGCTAATTAATTTCTTTCTATTTTTAGTAGAGACGGGGGTCTGGCTCTTGCTCAGGCTGGTCTCGAACTCCTGACCTTGAATGATCCATCCACCTCGGCCTCCCAGAGTGCTAGGATTACAGGCATGAGCCACTGAGCCCAGCCCTCCCATGTGCTTTAAATCAATCTCAAATCATTACTTGTAATACCTGATATGTCATAAATGCTATGTAAATAGTTATACTGTGTTGTTTAGGGAATAATGTCAAGGAAAAAACTCTGCTCATGTTCAGCGTGGACACAGACATCCATTTTTTTCCCTAAATATTTTCAGTCCACAATTGGTTGAACCCATGGATACAGAGAGCTACCATTGTTTTTCAGGTGTCAATATCTTGTTTTAAAAATATGATAAAAGAGAAAAATTACTTCTGAATTTTGGGCATTAGCCAAGGATGTTAGGACGTCTGGTAAAGGCATAGACTTTCCAAAGGTTATAAATATGGGGGAGGTGGTTGTTTTGGGTTTTTTTACTTTTTTTTTTTTTGAGACAGAGTCTCACTCTGTTGCCTGGGCTAGAGTACCATGGCATCAGCCTAGCTCACAGCAACCTCAAATTCCCGGGCTCAAGCAATCCTTCTGCCTCAGCTTCCTGAGTAGCTGGGACTATAGGCATGCGCCACATGCCCCCCTAATTTTTTTTTTCTGTATATTTTTAGTTGACCAATTAATTTCTTTCTATTTTTAGTACAGACGGGGTCTCGCTCTTGCTCAGGCTGGTTTCAAACTCCAGACCTTGAACGATCCTCCTGCCTCGGCCTCCCAGAGTGCTAGGATTACAGGCATGAGCCACTTTGCCCAGCCCGGGGTTTTTTACTTTTTATTTTGAAATAATTTTAAACAAAACATTACACTAATAGTGCAAAGTAGTAGCTTTTGCCTTGATTCAAGATTTTGAAGTGTTCCATGTCTTGACTGGTTCTATTAATAAAGAGTGAATGAGAAGGGACCATAGAGACATCTAAAGAGGTTGGCAAAGCCAGTTGAGTGCACCTGTTTTGGACCTCAGAAGGAGGTCCAGTCATCAAATAAAAATGTGGGAGTCATATGTTTGGAATGGCATGCTTTATTGTTAACTGAGAAATCTGTCCCCTGCAGTGATCTTTTTCTCCCATCACTGGCATGGTTGTGCCCCTCGTTAGTGGACAGAACTGGGATTCAATGCAAAGCTGGGCCTTTTTGGCAACTCAACTTGTGTACCTTTCCAGCTTTCCATGATGCAACCTAGGCTCTGTCTGGTTGTTGAAGTGGAAAGGAAACTTGGCAAATGCCAGGACAAATGGCATTCATCATCAAGAAAGCACTGAATTTGGAATGATACTGTGAAAATTAAAAAAAAAAAATGTGAGGAAGTAAATTAGATGGCACGCAAATCTTCAGCTATCACTTAGAAGAAAGCATTGCCGTGTGTGGTTCTTGGGTAGGATACTTGAGATGTAACGTAGATTTAATCATTAGGGAAGCAAGGAAGGAAAGAGACTATTATGAAGGTCATGATCATAGGAAATCCTGCATGACATTTAACATTTTTGACTTATCAATAAATTAAGCAGGAAACGACCTTTATGAGTAAGAATATTGCAATCCTTTCAGAGACCAAACATTAGTGGAAATAAGTCATTTGTATAAAAAGAAAGTGGTTTTATTAGGAGGAAGAGAAACAAATGCTTCTGTAGAGTCCATCCTTCATGAGTTTTTCAACATCTGAGAACTCACATAGGGAAGAAATTTCAGAAATATGAGCACATCAGGAAAGACTTCTGCCCTAATGTAGTTTTATGTTGAGAGAATTCATACTGGAAAAGTTCTTACACCCAATAATTGCCATCTGAGAACTCTGAAATCATGAGAATGTAATTTCTGTGGGAAAAGTTTCACACGTAGCTCTCTTGCTCAGCCTCATCGAAATCATACTTGAGATAGCCTAAGAACATAATCACTGTTGGGAATACTTCAGGTGTTACGAACCTACTGGCTGGGAGAGCCGTGAACATGACAAAGTAGGAACCCCTTCAGTAGGAGTCCTCATTGTTTTCAGCATCAGAGGACTCATATGGGTGAGGCTCCTCTGAATATAATGTCTGCATGCAAATTAGCAGTCTTAGTCCCCACCTTATTTAAAAGAACGAAAGAAACTTACACTGGAAGGAACCTTATTGAATAGTTTAAATGTGATATTTTACCCTATTTTTATACCATATGTTATACAGAAGGCAAACCCTACATAAAAGTTTGGTAACATAAGTATATAAATGTAGTAAGATAGGTCTTCTCTTTTCTGATTTGTTTTACCATCTGACCTGATCGTCTGGAACAAATATTAAATAATAAGCGTGAGCAGGCTTTCTTATTTCAACTCTCCTGTATGTCCCCATTTGCTAGCACAATGACTGATTCAGTAAACTATTACCGAGTAAATAAGTGGATGAAGAAATTGCAAGAGATAAAGAGTGTCTTCAAAGAGGATACTGAAGACAACGCCAGGCTTTTGCAAAAGAGGGTGTGTAAGAGATAGTAAAGGAAAATCATGAGATGGTGCTACAAGGAACTCTGAGGGGCCCACATCCTTGGGTACTAGGTTGAGAGTGGCTAACAAACATGTTTTTGCTGAAATTTAGTCTATCCAAATGTGGTCACATGCTTTGTGATCTTTTATTGAAGAACACTTTACATTATGTCACCTCCCACATATTTGCTCTCTAAGACGTATGTAAATCTTGAGCCTATTAATCTGGAGAACATTTCCTGGCATCCAGAGTCGGTACCCAATTCCAAAGACTGAAATGCCTTGACTGTTAATTGAGTGTGAAGGAAAACAAAAGAACTGAAATGTTGAAGCAGACATTTTTTGGAGAAAAGAAAACTACCTCCAAAAGTCCCATAGAAAGAGGAAAAATTAAAAGCAACCTATAAACCTATACGTGGGGCTGGGTGGTGTGCCTCATGCCTGTAATCTTAGCACTCTGGAAGGATCACTTGAGTCAAGAGTTTGAGACCAGCCTGAGCAAGAGTGCGACCCCTTTTCTACTAAAAATAGAAAAATTAGCCAGGCACAGTAGTGCGTGCCTGAAGTCCCAGCTACTCGGAAGGCTGAGGCAGGAGGATTGCTTGAGCCCAGGAGTTTGAGGTTCGAAGTTGCATTTAGCTACAATGATGCCACTGCACTAGTGTGACTCTATCTCCCAAAAAAAAAAAAAAACCTAGTGGGGGAACCCTGTACAGATAATCAGGAACACATGTAGCCAAAATTAATGAAAGCACTGTTCACTGCTCTCATAAAGAGTGAAATAGCTCTTTATGTTCTGATATGAACTGTATATTTTTTAAAATATATATTTTAATATAGAAAGACATAGAAATTAAATATTTCTTAAGTGTATTCACATGTGAACACAAATATGGTTGTGTCAGTTGATCATCACTGGAAGATTATAGAAACTGGCAGGCTGTGATTGTTTCCTGAGAAGAAAACTAGGTGAGAGGATGACTTTCTTTATGTTATGTGTTCCTTCTGTACCTTTGTGATTTTATATTAGTTTTTAGTGGTGTAGCCCATAACTGTTCATAAAATGGAAATGGCTGTCTCCTTCCTACGGTGTCACTACAACCTTGTCCAGTTCCTGACACAGTATAGGTGCTCGGTAATTATTTGTCGAGTGTAAGAATAAACAAACAACCAAATGGGAAGATTTTTGGAAAAGTATAAAGTGGGCAAAATTGGTCCTAGGAGAAATAGCAAAATTAACTGTTTTTAGAACAAATTGACCACCTGCATCTTAGTACTGCTCTGGGCAGTGAATATTTTTCATCTTGCTGTTAAAGGGTGGATTTCCTAGTATGTGAATGGTTCAGTAACATAATACAGGCTACCATGTTTACAGGTTTTTTTTCTGTAAAGTATATGTTGTATTTCCACCAAAGCACAATTACCCATCTTTTTTTAAAAAAAACATCTTATCATCTGAAATACTGTTAAAATAATGAGTGGTCATCAAAGTGACAGGTTACAAAATCTGCAGAAATAGTTTTGGCTTATACCAGGAATAACCAGTTTGACACAGATGGAAGGAAGATTTTTAATACTTTTAAAGAATTATTCCTAAGAATAAATTATTGAGGAATGAGCAGGCCCTATTTGAAGAAAATTATAAGTTGCGAAGGTGTGGAAGATTTGAGTAAATCTTTGAGGGCTTACGAAGACTAGAAGTACTAAGTTCTGTTTAAGTCCTGTGGCCATCCTAGCCATCAGCCTCTGAAGAGCTGCTGCTGGAGCCATTTTTACTGTGGGACCAGAAATGCAAACCCCTGACTGTGGCTGGCTGGAAAGAAGCAGGTGGGGGTGCAAATCAAGTATCCCCTCACCCCTGGGCCTGCACTACCCCCCCCCCCCCCCCCCCCCCCCCCGCGCCCCCCCCCCTCAGGCTTCCAAGTGGGAGAAAACCTCCTAAGATAATGTAGAGATAGGATACAATTATGCTGCCAATGAGATTTCCCGGAATTTGACAGAAATATGGGAAAATCTAGACAGAAAGCTGAAAAGCCCAGTTGTCTTGGTGATGAAATTTTCAGTCACCAAAGCGCTTAGAAGCTGTGTTAAGTCAAGAAATACAGCTTGAGTACCTGCCATGATGCCAGCCAAGTACTGGGGTTTTTTTTTTCGTTTCTTTTTTTTTTTTTTTTTTTTGAGACAGAGTCTCACTTTGTTGCCTAGGCTAGAGTGAGTGCCGTGGCGTCAGCCTAGCTCACAGCAACCTCAAACTCCTGGGCTGAAGCGATCCTCCTGCCTCAGCCTCCCAAGTAGCTGGGACTACAGGCATGTGCCACCATGCCCGGCTAATTTTTTCTGTATATATTAGTTGGTCAATTAATTTCTTTCTATTTATAGTAGAGACAGAGTCTCACTCTTGCTCAGGCTGGTTTCAAACTCCTGACCTCGAGCATTGTTCCCGCCTTGGCCTCCCAGAGTGTTAGGATTACAGGCGTGAGCCACCACCCCCAGGCACCAGCCAAGTACTGTTGTAGGACTGGAGCACAGCGATGAGAACACCAGCCTTGACTCTGCTGCTGTTGGGCCTGCGTTCACGCCAGAGCAGCCGCTAGCGTGTGTGTCTGATTAAATCAGTGGACTTGTTGGCTTGTTCCTGGTTCGCACGGGCCACTGTAACTAATGCTTCTGTGTTGGTGCAGATTTATAACACTTCCTTCACAGAAGTTCCATTGGACAGCACTGTTCTAGAGAGGACGGGGGGGGGGGGGGGGGGGTGATAAGTAAATTAGTGCACCAGATGCTCTGAGATGGCAATAAGTGCTCCAAAGAAAATGAAACTGGGATATATGGGGGGACTGGGAAGGATGTGTGGATGGGCAGCAGTTCAGAACTACACAGGACAATGACTCTAAGGAGGTAACGTTTGAGCTGAGACTGGATAGAAAAGGTGGACAAGGTGAAAACTACTGGGCACGAGGGTGGCACATGCGAGTGGCATTTCTGAGAAAAAGACGGTGACTGTGGGAGGCCCCTTTGGTGTGAAGGCCACAAAAGCCCATCCTGAACAGAGATCCAGGCTCCCACCAAGAGTTGCCTCATTAGAACAAAAGATGCTCCTATCACCTAGAAAATTCCAGGCGATTTAGGAGCACTGTGTCAGAAACCAGAGTCAAAGATGAAATATTAGAAGAAAAGACGTTCCTAACATCCTAGGATTTTCTGTTTCATATAAGTGTAGTAATAATATGTGGCCTTTTACATGTGGCTTCTTTGACTTAGCATAAGGTTTTCAAGGTTCATCTGTGTTGTGGTATGTATTAGTACTTCGTTCTTTTTTGTTGCTGTATATTTTATTGTATGGGTAGATCACAATTTGTTTATACATTCCTCAGTTGAGGGCCCAAAAGTGGAAATAACCCAGGTGTCTGTTACGAATAATGCTGCTATGAACATTCTCAGACAAGTTTTTATATGCATATGCTTTCAGGTCTCTTAGATACATGTACTAGGAGGGGAGTTTTGAGGTCAGGTGTAACTCTATGTTTAACTTTTTGAGGTTTTGCCAAACTGGTTTTGCAGAGCGGTACGGCATTCTATATTCCCACCAGCAGTGCATAAGTGTACCAGTTTTTCCATAGCCTTACTTATTCCGATCCATCTTTGATAAAAAGCCATTGTAGTGGGTGTGAGGTATATTTAACTGATTTTTATTTGCATTTCACTGATGGGTAGTGATGTTGAGCTTCTTTTAATGTGCTTTTTGACCATTTGTCTTGCTCTGCTGTTGACTTGCAGAATATCCTGGGCTTCAGCTCAACTCTCAGGTGGATTCTCTTCCTGCTGAGAATCCCCTGATGAATATTGAGGTTGTTGAGGTCCTTACACTGAACCAGGAGGTGGCTGGTCCCCGGAATGCCCAGATATGGGCTCTCTATGCTGAAGATGGGGTCCTGAGTCCCGACATCCTCAGGGAGCCAGGACAACAACTGGGCAAGCATCCAGCTGACCCTGAGGCTGCTCGCCAGAGGTTCCGAGAGTTCCGTTATGAGGACGTGGCAGGTCCCCAAGAGGCCCTGGCCCAGCTTCGTGAGCTGTGTCACCAGTGGCTGGAGCCCGAGGTACGCTCCAAGGAGCAGATGCTGGAGCTGCTGGTGCTGGAGCAGTTCCTGGGCGCATTGCCTGGGAAGCTCCGGACATGGGTGGAATCACAGCACCCAAAGGACTGCCAAGAGGTGGTGGCTCTAATGGAGGATGTGACTTGGCTGTCTGAAGAGAAAGGTGAGTGCAGTGGAATGGCGGGTAGAGGGTCTGCTCTGTGTGGACTTCTTGGAGGTCCCCATAGGAAAGAAACTCCAGGTTTCCTGGGAGGGTCAGGGAAAGGGTTGTGCCCACTATATGTAGACCAAAGACCTCTGTGTCCCCCGTGTGTTCCCATGTCAGCTACCAAAACCCCTGGGTGGGGTCCAGGACTGTATTCTCTAAGGAGCCCACAGGCTTCCAATAGATGCTCACAGATAAAGTACTTCTTTTTTACCCCTTGGGAGCCCTGCTGTACCACAAGCTGTCTCTTACTTGGTCGGACAGACAAGACTCCTGAGCTCTTAGAGCCTGCAGTGCAGTAGGAGAGATGGGTTTAACAAATGAATGTGCATAGGATGCTGGGATCAAGACAAACTTGAGGGTCCTGGTGGGGTTTATGGAGGCCAAGTCACTGCAGCTGACACCTGGTGTAGAGTGGACTTGGCCAGGTGAAGAAAGGATGCAGGAAGGATGTGCCAAGCAGAGGGAGCATTGCTTTTAAGGGCCTAAGATAGAATGGGTCACAGTATATGCAAAAATCAGGGAGAAATTGGATAGGTCGGTGGAGGAGGGCAGCAGAGAACAGCTGGCACAGCCAGTGGGGCCCCTGGGGGGATCTGCATGCTGTTCTAAAGCAACAGGAAATTAAAGCAGGGAGCCTCGATCCCTGAGCTCTGGAAGCAGGTGGCACAATCAAATTCAAGCTTTAAAAGTTTACCATGCTGTAGCGTGTGGTGGGTGGTGGACAGAGGACAGGAATGGGACTAGAAGCATGCTGGCTTCCCAGAGCTGTTGCCCCATCCCGAGAGAGGCGGCTGGCAGGGGAGAGCGCACACGTGGGGTGTATTTGGGAGTGAGACCCTGAGAGACTTGATTTCTTCAGCAGGATGAGTTTCACAGACTATAATGCTTCTGCACTGTGCACCTCCATTTTCCACGGTGATGGGTACCCAAAAGATGTTTCTGAAGTGAAGGAATGATTGGTTGATACTTGTGATTGAGGGGGAAGGAGGAATCCTACAGGAGGCTGCCAGGATTCTAAGAGGGCATCCTGGAGAAGCAGGGGTGGGAAGTGGTGGGGCCGGCAGATGCAGAGTCCGGGCTGCTGTGGTCAGCAGAATAACTGCCCCAGAGGTGTCTGTAAACTAATCCCTAGACCCTGTGAATATATTACCTTATATGAAAAAGGAGTCTTGCAGCTACAGTTAAGGTACAGCTCTCAAGTTGGGGGATAGGCTGGATTATTTGGGTGAGTCTGATGTAATCACAAGGTTTCTTAAGAGAGGTAGACTGGAGGATCAGAGTCAGAGGAGATGTGATGACAGAAGCAGGGGTGATAGGAGGAAGAGCCATAAGCCAAGTGTTTGGGACTGCATCTAGAAGCTGGAAAAGGCCGGGGGTGGATTCTCCCCTAGAGCCTGGAAGGAACACAGTCCTGCTGACACCTTGACTTTAGCCCAGTGAGGTACATACCATACCAGACTTCTGATCTCTAGAACTGTGAGCTAACATTTGTGTTCATTTGAGCCACTTAGTTTTCATCTGTTTGTTACAGCAGCAATAGCAAACTAAGTACAGGTGCCAGGGAGACAGCTGTGGAGTTCCTGGCATGAAAGTCAGTGAGTTAGTTCATCCTGTTTAACCTCACAGATGAAATAAATCAGTATCACAGAAAATAGGAACAGGGTTTCCAGAGAATCATATTTTGTGATCATTATGTCAGTTGGGACTCTTGGGCATGACTGTGACAAATCCTTTCATAGGATGGCTCAGGGGAGGAAGAAAATTTATTGAGAAAGTTCCAGGATGATCTGGCATCAGGCACAGCTGGACCCAGGAGCTCCATTATGTCATCTTTTCTCCCATATGTCACCTTTTCTGCCTTCTGTTGGCTTCACCCACAGGCAGGCTGTCTCTTTATGGGCCTCCCATGGTGGAATTTTTCTTTCCCAAATGCTCCAGCAAAAGTCTCGTTGGACCTGATTGTTTGGCTGTGGGCTGTGTTCATCCCAGATCCAATCACTGGCCAGCCCAGGTTACATCAGTTGCTCCCTTGATGGTGGCAGTGGAGCATTATAGAAGCCTGCAGAGCATGTGAGGACATGTAAAGAAGGTCATGCAGAAAGGAGCTGTGGTTGGGGGGCTGTAGGGCCAGGTGGGGCTATTTTCTGAGGTGAGAGAGACTTGATGAAGCTCACTGACAAAAGGGTGCATGTTCTGGAGCTTGGGGAAGTCTATGAGGTGGCAGGAGGGCTTAGAGTCCAGAAATGGGGGCTTGGCCCTGTAGCAGGCATGAGGCAGCCATCTCACAGGAGGGGCTGGGGTCCTGGACAGTCCCCGAGAGGGAAGGATTGGGACCAGGGGTCTCGGCGGTGGGGGCACTGGTGCCCTGTGGCCCGTGCAGGGTAAGGCATCCTGCACCCATCCAGGTGTGGCCGGACACGTGCTGAGAGCAGGAGCTAGAGGACAGTGGGGCTGAGCTGGGGCAAAGAGGGCAGGAGCAGGGACGTCACAGGGGTGTGGTGGGATGACCTTATCCTTCCTGAGGGTGACCGCACCTCTGATCCCCTCCTAGCATTGCCCGCCCAGGACCCCGCCTGCAGTCGTGAGGTCCCCGCCCAGCAGGAGGATATGGCCGTCCAGCCAGAGATGGTACTGCCTGAGGTAGGTGGGGAGGGTCATCCTCTTCTGATCCCAGCATCCCTGGTGAGGCAGGCCCATCCTTGAGGCCTCCCACAGGCTGGGCCATTCCAAGCGTGAGCTCTTAGGTGTGTGCTGGGCTCTGAAGCAACCCTAGTGTGAAGGGCTTCCCTGTCCTCTGGCCTCTGTGGCATTACTGGAGACGGTGACCTGGGAGTTGAGAGGCCATGAGACAAGAAGGGACGGACCAAAATCCAGAGACTTGAGAGGTAGAACAACCGCAGGCAGGGGCATGAAGACCACATTTATATCCAGGTTAGAACGAGAGAGCCCTCATCCTTCAGAAATGCACACTTAAGTGTTCACAAGTGTCTGGGATTTGTTTCTCAATAACCCAGAGCTAGTATGTGGATAAAACAGGGCACGTTCTATCTTGGCAGCTGTCAGGGTAATGGTATGTATGTGGCATTAGCCAGAGCTCTTTACAAGTGACTAATACCGACTCGAGCATAGCAGTAAATGTATTGCCTTTCGTGTATTCTGGAGTAGGCTTCAGACAAGGCTGCATCCGGGTGTTCCCAGGTGATGGGAAGAATCTCTGACCATCCCCAGTCTCATGGCTCTGCTTTCTCCCATTCCTTCTCAGACAGGCTCTGCCCCATGTAGGCAAGATGCCCCTCATCTAAGCAAAGAGAGTGTAGGTGACCTCATTTTCCCAGAGTTCTGGTCAACTCCCCAGAGAGGACCAGTCATGGCATAGCCAGGACGATTGCCCTACCCTAGGTCAAGTGGAGAAGCAGTATTATTATTAATACAAGTAGAAGGCTCTTCCGTGGGAAGTTGTCAACATAGGGTAGGTGAGATACAAGTTTGGGTAGGGTAGCTTGCTTGTACTTGTAGCTCTTTGTGAAGTAGGGGCTTTGGCTCCTGAAGAAGGGACCCAGTAGACCTCTTGGGCCACAAGTAGGTGTCTCTAAACAAATCTCCAAAGCAGGAGAGTCCCTTGCACAGTCAGCTATCACAGCCATCCTTTCTTCTGTCCCCATTGAGAACCCTGCTGAGCAGACATATCTGTGACCTTACAGGAGCCAGTGACCTTCCAAGATGTGGCTGTGGACTTCACCCAGGAGGAGTGGGGGCTGCTGGGCCCAAAACAGAGGACTGAGTACCGCGACGTGATGCTGGAGACCTTCGGGCACCTGATCTCTGTGGGTGAGGCCACACCCCTCACTTCACCTGTCTTAGGGATGGTCTGCCATAAGGGCTCTGAGTTGGGGTTTCAGCTTCTTTGGGCCCAGCTCTAGGACTGGGCATGCCCTCAAAGCACCATTGCTCCATCCAGGGCCTTTAACTGGGACTCTAGACCAAGAGGAGTCAGGAACATTGGATCAACAGAGACAGCCTCATGTCTGTCCTCTCCAGGGGTGTGTGAGAGAACAGGAACTTGGAGAGCTAGGGGAACACTCCCTACACTCGTGCTGCCCCTTGTTCATCAAGCTCAGTGTTGCCCTCTTTGCTGCTTCACTGCTTTCCAGTCTTTCCCCAGGTCACATCACTCTACTTGGCAAGACCAACTGACTTTTTTTTTTTTTTTGAGACAGAGTCTCACTTTATTGCCCAGGCTAGAGTGAGTGCCGTGGCGTCAGCCTAGCTCACAGCAACCTCAAACTCCTGGGCTCAAGCAATCCTGCTGCCTCAGCCTCCCAAGTAGCTGGGACTACAGGCATGTGCCACCATGCCCGGCAAATTTTTTCTATATATATTAGTTGGCCAATTAATTTCTTTCTATTTATAGTAGAGATGGGGTCTCGCTCTTGCTCAGGCTGGTCTCGAACTCCTGAGCTCAAACGATCCGCCCACCTCGGCCTCCCAGAGAGCTAGGATTTCAGGCTTGAGCCACCTCGCCCGGCCTCCAACTGACTTTTGAACACTTAATTATGCAGGCTGTGCTGTCAGATCCATCCTAGCACTTTTTATGGTATCTGCATCTTTTGGTTTTTATTTTTATTTTTTTTCAGGGTGGGAGACTACTCTGGAAAGTAAGCAGTTAATTCCAAATTCTGACATTCCTGAGGAAGAACCAGCCCACAGCCTGAAAGTACAAGAATCATCCAGGGATTGTGCTGCATCCTGTACCTTGGGAGATGTCTTACAGGGTAGGGACCCGGAAGTCCCAGACAAAGTGTTAAAACAAGCGGGTTCCACTCTGGACAATGTCCTCCCTCAGGAGCCTTGTGAAAATCCTGAGTCCCAGGCAGATACCGGTCTTGACACAAGCCAGGTTTCACTCCAGAAAATTCCTCCTAAAAAACGTTTGCGCAAACGTGGCTCGCAGGTTAAAAACATGAGACATAATTCACATGTAAAACTTCATCAGAATCGCTGTGAAAGGCAAAAGGCCGGAGAAAGCAGTGGTTGTAGGAAAATCTTCAGCCGGAGTGTTAAGCAGATTACATTTATAAGAATTCACAAGGGGAGCCAAGTTTGCAGGTGTAGTGAATGCGGTAAAATGTTCCGGAACCCAAGATACTTTTCTGTGCATAAAAAAATCCACACGGGAGAGAGGCCCTATGTGTGTCAGGACTGTGGGAAAGGGTTTGTTCAGAGCTCCTCCCTTACACAGCATCAGCGAGTACATTCTGGAGAGAGACCGTTTGAATGTCAAGAGTGTGGGAGGACCTTCAATGATCGCTCAGCCATCTCCCAGCACCTGAGGACTCACACTGGCGCGAAGCCCTACCAGTGTCAGGACTGTGGGAAAGCCTTCCGTCAGAGCTCCCACCTCATCAGGCACCAGAGGACTCACACTGGCGAGCGCCCGTATGTGTGCCACAAATGTGGAAAGGCGTTCACCCAGAGCTCACACCTGATTGGGCACCAGAAAACCCACAGCAGGACAAAGTGGAAGAAGAAACAGCCTACTTTATAGCCCTCAAGCCAGTTGAAGAGACAGTGCCTTTTCAACTTGATCCTGCAATATATTGATAACATGCCTGGGCCGGTTGGGAATTGGGACTGAATGTGAAAGAGAAGCATTGAGTGGGGACGTTCCCAAGACCAAAGAACAACCAGGGAAAGCACTCGGCATATAATGAGTAAATAAGGAAATGAGTGGGGACTTATTAGTATATTGGTTGAGGGGGAAAAAGAGATTTAATTTTTTAGTCAGTTGATTTGCTATTGTTTGTTCATTTAGTCATTAAAAATGATATAAGCATTTTAAGATTCTGCTAATAGGTTTAAAAAGCCAGATGCTTAATCTGTGCACTGATACTGTGTTCATTAAAGTATTTATATATATGGACAGGACTGGAAAGAGAATGTGGATAAATAAACTATATCTCTGTGTAGAATCTCTTTCCTTTCTTTCCCTGGCTATGCCAACCTCACCCTTCTTTTCTTGAACAAGGTGTGACTCCAGGCTGAGCAGACTCATATCATGTATGAGGAGCCAGTGAGTTTTGTACAGGAGGATGTGGCCTTCATCTGGGAGCCCCTGGGAGGGGCTGCTGTGCTCTCCCTCCTCAGAGGAACTTGTCCTCGGGGTGATGCTAGAGACATGGGTGCCTGGTGGACATGGTCAAGATTCAGAGTCCCTAAAAGCTGGGCCTTCTGGGGCATGGGTTGCTTTAGTTCCAGGCCTGAAAGCCTATTTTTAGAAAAGATGCATGGCTCCTGAGGCTGCCCGGGCCTCTTGCCCTGTCTGCCTCTCCCTTGTGAGCACTGGGGACTGAGCACCCAGTTACAGTCCCCAAGTCCCCTTTGTCCCAGCCCAGGACCCAGGGCCAGGTGTCCGTCCCTGCAATCGGGTTGCTATGTTCCTAAGCCCCCAGTGGCACTACAGTGGGAGCAAGGGGACGCTGTAACGGGGGGGGGGGGTGCCCCAGTGAGCCCTGGAAGGTGGGAGTCACTGCAGGACCGTCCTCATCGCAGGGGCCCTTCCTCCACAGCCGCCCCTGATGCCCTCTGCCCTTCCTCATGTGCGCATTGGTCTCTGAGGGCCCTGCCCTGGACAAAGTCAGTCAGACAGATGAGGGTAGGAACTCAGTGCAGGGCTCTTGGGTCCTGCCCAATCTTGGAAACCCTGAGATCAGCCTCTTCCTCAGGTGATGGGCAGGCCCTGTGGGGCTCTGCACAGGGTCTTGTGTCTGGGTGGGGCAAGCACTGGGTTCTTGTTCATAGGTCCTTCCAGCTGCCCCCGGCGTCCCTTCCACCTGGCCCTCCTGATGGGTCCTCATTCCCATTTGCCAGGGAATTTATTTTGATGTGTCTCCTCAGTATGGTCGCCAGAATAGTGGCTTCCCAAGGATGTCCAAGCTCCAGCCCCCAGCACCTGTGACTGTGTCACATCACGTGGCAGGGGAGTGATGGCTGCAGGTGGAATTAAAGTTGTTAGTCCACTAACCTCAAAATAAGGAGATTATCCTGTGTGATCCAGATGGGCCCAGTGTAATTACAAGGGTCCTTAAATGGGGAAGAAGAGGGAGACAGAGAGCAGAGAGGGGCAGCACGAGAAAGGGGGCCTTTGGACATGGGGGAAGAGGCCTCAAGCCAAGGCAGCTGGGGCCTCTGGAGGTTGGAGAAAGCAAGGAGAGGGATTCTCCAGTTAGAGCCTCCAGAAGGGAACATAGCTCTGCTGACACCTGCACTTCAACCCATTCCAGACATGATAATAAATGGCGTGTTGTTTTACACCACCATGTTTGTGGTAATTCGTTGCAGCAGCAGTAGCTACCGTGTTTCCCCGAAAGTAAGATGGTTTTATATTTATTTTTCCTCAAGAAGACACCCCAGGGCTTATTTTCAGAGGATGTGTTATTTTTTTTAAGTATGGTACAACAATCTACATGTATTCAAATACAGTGAAGTCTTCTTCTGGAACAT
This sequence comes from Mirza zaza, assembly GCA_008750895.1. Classification (NCBI taxonomy): domain Eukaryota; kingdom Metazoa; phylum Chordata; class Mammalia; order Primates; family Cheirogaleidae; genus Mirza; species Mirza zaza. The sequence continues at coordinate 98,744 of VSMD01117674.1, read as the reverse complement.
CATCATCACTCTACAAACCCCAAGTTCCCTCCTGAATGTCTTGCGACTCTATTTCCTTTAGAACCATCGGCCCCAATCTCTCACGTGGAGCCACAGAGCTCTCACGGGCAGACGAGAAGGGCTGTCGTCTTCCCTCCCGCTCCGGCCGACACGCACGGGCTGTGCAGACGCTGCGTGGCTGCCCCGTCACTAGGGCTCATTCTCAGGCTGGGGCTTCTATTGCGCAAATGCTCAGAAATCCTGCTAGGGCTTATTTTATGGGTAGGTCTTATTTTCGGGGAAACACAGTAACTAGTACACTTGCATCACACTTCAGTCTCTTCCCTGCCAAACTCTTTCCCCTCTCTTTACTTCCACAGCCTCAGTTTCCCTTCTCTTCCTAAGTTCTGTAATCAACCTCCAGTCCCAGCCATGACAGTCCAAGCTCCCTTCCTGCCTTTGCAGACCCATGAGGCATTGCTGCCTAATAGCCATCTGCACCAGGAGGTGCTGCACCCCAGCAATGGCCCCGGCATTCTCCTCTTTACCAGTCATCCCCAGAGTTGTTTTTTTTTATTCCCAATAATACTTTTCTTCTATCTTTATCAGAGACAGAAAAAGTGAAGCAACAGTATAGTGAACACCCACATACCAGCTACGTAGTTCCAACAGCTGCTTGCATTTGGCCATTTCAACTAATGATACAAAAATATATTTTTAACCATTCCTAGGAAAGTTGCAGTCCTCAGGACAACCTCAGAGTGCACCTCCTAAGAACAGGGTTGTTCTTAAGGTTCACCATACCTAGGAGAATCATCAGGCACTCCCTAATGTCCTGTGATGTCGGGCACTGCTAGCATCCCTGGGCTTTGCAATTCAGTCCAATCAAGGTTAAGGTATGACATTGGTTTGTTGTCCGAGCAACTTTTCATTATAGCTTTATATAATTTTTTTAGAAGATGAGGTCTTGCTCTGTTGCCCAGGCTGGTAGTGCAGTGGTGCAATCATAGCTCACATCAACCTCTGATTCCTGTGTTCAAGTGGTCCTCTTGCCTCAGCTTCCTGATTAACTGGGAATATAGGTGCACACCACAATGCCTGGCTAATATTTAATTTTTTGTAGAGATGAGGTCTTGCTATGGTGGCCAGGCTGGTCTTGAACTCCTGGCTTCAAGTGATCCTCCTGCCCTGACCTCCCAAAGTGCTATGATTGTGGCCTCAGCCACCTCTTTATAGTTGCACCTTCCACCTTCTTCTACCCATTCTTTAATGTCTGACAAGTCACCAATCTGCTCATCTCTATAAATTTGTCATTTTGACAGTATAATATGAATAAAATCACAGAGCATGTAACCTTTCGGATTGACTTTTTGCATTCGGCATAGTGCCCTTGAGATCCATCCTAACTGTTGCATGGTTCATTCTTTTCTTTTCTTTTTTTCTTTTTTTTGAGACAGTCTTGCTTTGTTGCCCAGGCTAGAGTGAGTGCCATGGCGTCAGCCTAACTCACAGCAACCTCAAACTCCTGGGGTCAAGCAATCCTCCTGCCTCAGCCTCCCAAGTAGCTGGGACTAAAGGCATGCACCACCGTGCCCGGCTAATATTTTCTATATATATTAGTTGGTCAATTAATTTCTATTTATAGTAGAGACGGGGTCTTGCTCTTGCTCAGGCTGGTTTCGAACTCCTGACCTTGAGCCATCCCCGCCTGCCTCAGCCTCCCAGAGTACTAGGATTGCAGGCGTGAGCCAACGCGCCCAGCCTGGTTCATTTTTTTTTATTCCACAGCAGGAATGCACCACATTTTGTTTATCCATTCACCTGTTGAAAGGACATTTGAGTTGTTTCCAGTTGTTAATACCGCTTAACTATGGAACATTTAAAAAGAAATTTAGCTGCCCTACAGTCCCATCAACAACATTAGAAAAAGGAATGTGTTTTTTTAAAAGTTCAGAATGACATAAAATGGAGAGTAGGCTGGGTGCTGTGGCTTACACCTAGCACTGTGGAAGTCCAAGGTGGGAGGATCACTTGAGGTCAGGAGTTCAAGACCAGCCTGAGCAAGAGCGAGACCCCATCTCTACTAAAAGTAGAAAATTTAGCTCTGCAATGGTGGCGCGTGCCTGTAGTCCCAGCTACTCGGAAGGCTGAGGCAGGAGGATCACTTGAGCCCAGAAATTTGAGGTTGCTGTGAGCTAGGCTGATGCCACGGCACTCTAGCCTAAAAGACAGAGTGAGACTCTGTCTCAAAAACAAACAAACAAAAAAAGAGTAGAATTGCCCCTCCCCATCCAATCCTTCATGTCTCCCTCCTCAGCTCACCTATGAATAGTTTCTTCTGATCTCCCCAGGAAGAAATTGATGCAAATGCATGGAAATGTTTGTATGTAGGTAACTATATGCCAGCTCTTTATTTATTCAAAAGAATCAAACTAGACACAATATTCTGTACCTTATATCATTTTTTAACCAATATGCCCCAGATCTTTTCATGTTACTACACACCCTGTTTAAAAAAACAGGTGCCTGGTGTTCCAGTATGTAAATATTCTTTATTATTTACTTATTTCCCTACTGATGGGCATTTGAGTTGTTTTATATGTTAACTGTTAAAAACAATGTGTTCTTTTACATGTACTTTGTACTTTTGCAAGAGTATGTATAATATTTTTAACAGTAGAATTAGTTGCTGGATTATAGAGTATATATACCTTTGCAGTCTTCATCAGTATTGTCAATCACCCTCTCAAAGCTATGCATCAGGCCAGGCAAGGTCGCTCACACCTGTAATCCTAGCTCTTTGGGAAGCTGAGGCAGGAGGATCACTCGATCCCAGGAGTTTGAGATTATAGTAGGGTATATGATAATGTCACTGCACTCTAGCCTAGGAGACAGAACAAGACTCTGTCTCAAAAACAAAAAAGCCACGTATCAATTCATGACCCCTTGGGAGCATTTTGGGGAAGTACCTGCATCCACACCCCTTCATTAACACTGGAGGTTATCACACTTGAAAATATTTACCAAGCCACTAGATGAAATGAAATCTTGTTAAGGTTTGGATGAGCACTTCTCTCACTGAGCAAGGCTGAGCAGCATTTTGGTAGTCTTTGGGATTGCAACATTCCTTGCCCTCCGCCACGCAGCAGTTCTGTGGTTTAGATATGAATGGCCACAACCCTCACCCCTCGCTTTGGAGCAGGGCATTTGTTGGCCTAACTTGATCAGGGTAAGCCCATCCCTCTTGCCAGCATGGTTACTTCAGGGATTCCTGGAGATGGTTCTATCTAACTTAAGACTGTTGCTGGTCATGGAAAGAAATGTTTTTCCCTACATCCTCCCAATGTGAATTTAAAAACATGAAGCCCTGGCCAGGCACGGTGGCTCACGCCTGTAATCCTAGCACTCTGGGAGGCCGAGGAGGGCAGATTGCTCCAGGTCAGGAGTTCGAAACCAGCCCAAGCAAGAGAGAGACCCCGTCTCTACTATAAATAGAAAGAAATTAATTGGCCAACTAATATATTTAGAAAAAATTAGCCGGGCATGGTGGCACATGCCTGTAGTCCCAGCTACTCGGGAGGCTGAGGCAGAAGGATTGCTTGAGCCCAAGAGTTTGAGGTTCCGTGAGCTAGGCTGACATCACAGCACTCTAGCCCGGGCAACAGAGTGAGACTCTGTCTCAATAAATAAATAAAATGAAGCCCTGAGTGCTGCCGGCAGTCATCCTGAGACTTTCAGGACATTGAACTTGAGAAAGAAGCCAGAAGAATCACAGAGACAGAACCAGAGCCCTGATCTAACCATACCTGAAGTTAATATAACTTTGTATTCTAGAGTTATGTGAGCAATAAATGTTTTTTCCCGTTTAAAACATTTCAAGTTGACTTTTCTATTACTTATAATCAACAGCATCCTAGCTGTGTGTTTCAAATAGTTTTTCTTAGTTGCTTTTCTGTTTTGATTATTATAAAGTGATTTTGGGCCATGTGAAAGATTTTTATTTTGTAGACAGTTGAAATTTTATTTTATTTTATTTTATTTTATTTTTGAGACAAGGTCTCACTCTATTGCCCAGGCTGGAGTACAGTGGCATGATCATAGTTCAGTGCAACCTCAAACTCCTGGGTTCAAACAAATCCTCCTGCCTCAGCCTCCTCAGGAGTTGGGACTATGGGTGCTCACAACCAGGCCTGGCTAAATGGTTGAATTTTTATCTCATTTTTTTTTCAGTAGCTGAGCTATAGACTAGATTGACTGCTGCAATGAGGCAAGGGCGATCCACAAGTGTTCAGTTGTTTTCTCAGCAAGCAGTCCTGGAATACCCACAGAACAATTCAGAGGCCACGTGAGAGCCATCTGCCAGCCTCCACGGGCTTAGGCTGTAGCTGGAAGAATGTTGCCAATGGAAGATATGAAAGGTGATAGCTGAAAGGTAAATGATGAAAGCATTTTTTCAGGCCTATATATAAGGGTCAGAATAAAACAGGACTTGGTGAACGAGAGTGAAGCTTTTTCCAAATGGGAAATGAGGTAACAGATGCCCAGTTACTTGGGCTCTGCATCCTCCAAAGTATAGGGTCCTCATTTTCCCAGCTCCTCTTTCAAAACTGCCACCCACTTCCAACATCACCCATGACATTCAGGTATGTGAAGGCCTGCTGGAGGTTAGTGCCAAGCTTGCAGCGATCCCTCAAGAGACAGTTTAAAAAAAATTAGGGGTGGGTATTATGTCTAGATTTAGAATCCAGGACTTAAAGGGTGGGGGGAACAAGAGAACGGGGCCTGGAAGTGGGAGGGAGAGTGAGCTTAGGAAGAAGAGGCGGCCAGGAGCTGGCGTGGCAAGCACAGAGCGAGCTCGTGTCTCGGCCTGGTGTGGCAGTGGCTCTGTGCGAGGGGCTGGGTCCAGCCACAGCCACTGGTGGAGCAGAATACATTTTCTTCTGGTGGAAATGTGGCAGAATGACGGAAATAGTTGTGCACAGTTGCTCAGAGAGTCCAGGAAAAAAACCTCAGTGTTCCAGAACACTGGGACTTTGAGCTGCGCTGGTAGGGCCATGTTTCTGAACCAAGATGTCATAATAGACCCAGAACGTTGGCCGCCAGAGGTTGGTCTGGTGCCTCCCCTTCCCCGAGTCCAGTGGCCGGGGTCGGGGTCTAGTTCTGACAGCGAGGCATTGGGAGTGCACTTGGGGACTCCACAGAAGATCTGTCACTGGTAGGAAGACTCACAACAGAGGAGATGGCCTCCTCTTCCTGTGAGCGTTGCATCTGGACGCGTCCCCAGGTCTGCAGTAGCCACGGAGGGACCCAACGTGAGGCTCAGCCAGGGGACGCCAGCAGAGGATCCTTGATGCCTCCCAATCCCTAGGGCTGCCCTGCCCAGCCCTTGTCAGCTGCAGGCCAATGCTTTCGTCACAAGGCAATGGTTCACACCGCACACCGGGTGTGTGATGCTCGGTGCCCCGCTGCTTCTTTGTTCTTGGAGTCCCAGTCCTTGCAGGTGCCCATGGTTCTGCCATGCTGCTCAATCCCTGGCCTGAAGGAGCCTGCACCTCAGCTGCTCAGCGAGTCTCCTGCTTGTCAGAGATGGGTGTAGGAATGGGCATGTGACCCAGTCCTGGGCAAGGGACTAAAAGGAGATAGACTGGTAGCATCTGCAGAAGGTTCTTCTTTCCCTCCTGTATTCTCTCCATGTATGACTGTGAATACAGCTGCTGCCACCGCCTTGCGATTCTCTGGAGAGTGGCAGGACAGAGAGATAGCAAGTGTCTGGGTTCCACGATTCTTGTTAAAGGAAACAAGAAGTTTCCTATTGTTTAAGCCATTTGGGGTCACATTGTTACTTGCATGTAGCCAAAAAGAGCCGACTACAGAAGAAGAAGTGAGAGTATTCTAACCCATGATCTCTCCCCACAGTGGAGTGGGCGCAGAGCACCCCGTGCTATGTTCCTCCAAGGGGGATGGGTGTGATTGGTGTCCTGTTTAATGTCTAACATCCATACACAGCAGGTTGTAATATGTGTTAAATTAAGAGTGTTGGAGTGGGAGGTCAACAGTGAAATAGGAAAACAAAGTAAGTCTTTGTAAGTAAGTAAGAGGAGAAAAGAAAATGGAATGTATGCATAACAATAAGGGGAAACATGAAGTAAATTATAAGCATAGATGGTGCACTAAATGTGAAAAGGCTGATTCCTTTATGAAAAAGTAGAGCCCATTACATTAGGTTAAAAATGATCTAGCCACCCCTTTTGAATTTGAGACATTCTAAAGCAAAAGTGCTAAAGAACAATTAGAAATAATGTGCTGTGCAAAGTGACAAAAGCAGGCTGGGCGCGGTGGCTCACTCCTGTAATCCTAGCACTCTGGGAGGCTGAGGAGGGCAGATTGCTCGAGGTCAGGTGTTCGAAACCAGCCTGAGCAAGAGTGAGACCCGGTCTCTACTAAAAATAGAAAGAAATTAATTGGCCAACTAATATATATATAGAAAAAATTAGCCGGGCATGGTGGCACATGCCTGTAGTCCCAGCTACTCGGGAGGCTGAGGCAGCAGGATTGCTTGAGTCCAGGAGTTTGAGGTTGCTGTGAGCTAGGCTGATGCAATGGCACTCACTCTAGCCAGGGCAACAAAGCGAGACTCTGTCTCAAAAAAAAAAAAAAAAAAAAAAGTGACAAAAGCAAACAAGGTGAAGGAAAATGTCACAGTGGAATTTAAGGTTAGAGGACTAAACAGACAAAGAGACATTCTGGAATAGTCAAGGTGTTATAAAAAAAGATATAAAATTGAAAAGTGGCTGGGCACGGTGGCTCATACCTGTAATACCAGCATTTTAGGAGGCCAGCACAGGAGGATCACTTGAGGCCTGGAGTTCAAGACCAGCCTAAGCAACATAGTGAGACCTCTGTCTCTACAAAAAATTTAAAAATGAGCTAGGCATGATGGCAGGCACCTGTAGTCCCGGCTGCTTAGGAGACTGAGGCTGGAGGCTCACTTGAGCCCAGGAGTTTCGGGGTGCAGTGAGTTGTGATCATACTACTGCACTCCAGCCTAGGAGGTGACAGTGCGAGTCCCCATCTCTAAAAAAAATTAAGATTACGGAATCCACTAAGGAGTGTGTAACAACTCACCTGCCGAAAAAAAAAATTAAGATTAAAATTTAAAAATGGTAAAAACTTTATTAGTTAATTAAGTTAAAGGCCAATGTTAATGAAATGGAGAGCAGAACAATAAAATATTAGAGAATAAATTCCAAAAGCTGATTTTTAAAAAGATTAAATAATAAACCCCTAAGAAGCCTGATTAAAGAAAGAACAAAGGTATTATGAACAAGAAAGAAGATAACCATGGCTTCATAAAAGATTAAATTAATTACAGGACTATTACATGGAATTCTATGGAAAATTTCCAAATGGACAAAATTAACCTGAGAGGAATCAGAATACACAAATGCAACAATTACCATGGAAGAGACATCAACCAGCACAAAGCCCACGAGATATTGTGAGATTTTATAAAGATTTTATAAGCCCAAGAGATTTATAACCCAGCCTCAGCTAAAATATGAACAAAAAAGTTTGAAAATAGTATTTTTAATCAAATACAAGCAATGTATTAAAAGAATGACCATGTATTTAAACTCAGTTAATTTAATTTAATTTAATTTTTTGAGACAGAGTCTCGCTTTGTTGCCCAGGCTAGAGTGAGTGCCGTGGCGTCAGCCTAGCTCACAGCAACCTCTAACTCCTGGGCTCAAGCGATCCTTTTGCCTCTGCCTCCCGAGTAGCTGGGACTACAGGCATGCGCCACTATACCCGGCTAATTTTTTGTATATATATTTTTAGTTGGCCAATTAATTTCTTTCTATTTTTAGTAGAGACAGGGTCTCGCTCTTGCTCAGGCTAGTTTTGAACTCCTGACTTCAAGCGATCTGCCCGCCTCGGCCTCCCAGAGCGCCTGAGCCCAGGAGTTTGAGGTTGCTGTGAGCTAGGCTGATGCCACAACGCTCTAGCTGGGGCAACAGAGTGAAACTCTGTCTCAAAAAAAAAAAAAAAAGGAAAAGAAAAAAGAAAAAAAAAAGAATTCAAAAAATGGATGTGTGGAAGAAAACAAATGGTTTATTTGATAAATAATTATGGCAGAATTTTAGCTCTCTGCATCAGGCCTCACATAAAAGTAATTCCTGCTAAGCTAATGATTTGCATGTTTAACAAAGTGCAAAAGGAAATTTAGGAAACTACATAAATATGAAATCTATGGATTGGGATACTTTTTAAAGCAAGATAGGAAACTTAGATCTATTTATTTATAAAGGAATAATAGGTACACATACTTTACATAAAATTTAGAATTTCTTGTATGCCAAAAAAGATAGTAGAAAGAGAATAAACTGTGTGTTGAGAAAAATATTTGTAACACAAATAACATTTATAACCTACCATAAGTTCCTACAAAATGCCCAAAACCTCAGAAACATTAGATAAAATACAGAGAAAGAAATCCAAAATGGCAAGTAAGAATATATAAAGATCCTCAAATCACAAGTAGTTAGGAAATACAAATTAAATGAAATATCATTTTTATCCAAAATATTAGCAAAATAAAACTGATAATACCCGGTTCTAGAGGGAATAGGAACAGCAGATGCTTGAAAGGCATTTAATATTAATAAAATTCAATAGCTACTTCTACAAATGTTTAAGTAAAATAGGTAAGTAATTTGACAATATCTAATAGAGTTAAAAATACATGGCCAGGTGTGGTGGCTCACACTAGTAACCCTAGCACTTTGGGGGGCCCAGGTGGGAGGATCACTTGAGGCCAGGAGTTCAAGACCAGCCTACACAAGGATGAGACCCATACAAAAATACAAAAATTAGCCAGATGTGGTGGCATGCACCTGTAGTTCAACCTACTTGGAGGGCTGATGCAGGAGGATAGCTTGTTCCCAGGACCTTGAGGTTGCAGTGAGCTATAATGACACCACTGCACTCTAGCCTAGGGAAGAGAGCAAGACCCAGTCTCAAAAACAAAAAAAGAAAAGAAAAAGGAAAATACACTTATTCTTCACCTTGTGCAATCCCACTTGTGGGGCTCTGACCTATAGCAATGAAGGCACTAATTATGGATGTCTAAGGGTGTTTACTATAGCATTGTTTATGTTATGCATCTTTGAAGATAGAGAAATGTGTAGAAGATAAATTCTAGGATTTTACACTGGAGGAGGTATGAGAAGAAGTAGGTTGAAGCAGAATGGAAAGCTATGTCTGCCATAATTAATTTTAATGGAAAATGTGAATGTAATGTTCTACATATGAAATTCTTCTAAATATGTAGAAATTGAATATGTACTTGGGCAAGAACTAAATGGAGTCATCCACAAATGAAAACATTGATTTCATTTCAGGGTGGGATTCTAGATCATCTGCTTGAATTTATTTCCTAGTTCCAACATTTTTCCACTCTAGATAATTCATACTAAAACATTTCCATGAACCTGACTCAGAGGATAAATGTTTGAAAAATAAGTCCATTGCCAACAATCATCAGAAAAACTATGGAAGTGAGAAGTTGTGCAAAAGTGAGTGTATACAAACGCCCTGCCGGAGTTTCACTGTAATCAACTAAATAAGAAAGCAAACAAAAGATACATTCTACAAACATGCCAAAAATGATCATTCTTTCTGTCATGGTTTACTGTTTAATAATCAGAAGAAAATTCTTGCAGGTAGAAAAAGACTTATGATTATAACAAATATAGAAGTCTTTAACAACAGTATAACCCTAAATGAATGCCAGAGAATCCGTATTAAAAATATCCATGTGATTATAATAAAAGTGAGAAACAATTATGTTATGGCTCTTGCCTGTCTTAAAAGGGGAGAACTCATACTGGAGAGAAACCCTGTGGATGTACTCAATCTGGTAAATCTTTCTGATGGAGCCCCCACCTAGTTGCACATCACAGAAATTATCCCAGAGTGAAAAATGTATGAATGTTATCAAGGTGGGAAATTTTTCAGCTAGTGCTCACACCTTTTTAGACATCACAGAACTCATATTGGAAAGAGACTCCATGAATGTCATGGATGTGGGCAAGCTTTCAGCAGGAGGTCTCAATTAATTAGCTATCAGAAAACTCACTCTGAATAAAAACTATTCCATTGCAATCAATGTGGGAAATCTTTCAGTCACATCCTTGATTTGCATAGAAGAAAATATAATAGGGAGAACACTTTGAATGTAGTTAATATAGGGAAATCTTTCTATTAAACTCTGGTCTTATTTCATATCAAAGAACTCATACTAGAGAGGAGCTTTGTGAGTGTAATCAGTATAGGAAATGCTTCAGTTAGAGTTCTCACTTTGCTGTCTATCAGAGAAATCATACCAGAGAGAAACTGCATGAAATGTCTGTAGTGTCGAAAATCAGCTACAGGCCTACAGGTTGGGTGCGGTGGCTCACGCCTGTAATCCTAGCACTCTGGGAGGCTGAGGAGGGCAGATTGCTTGAGGTCAGGAGTTCGAAACCAGCCTGAGCAAGAGTGAGACCTGGTCTCTACTCTAAATAGAAAGAAATTAATTGGCCAACTAATATATATAGAAAAAAATTAGCCGGGCATGGTGGCGCATGCCTGTAGTCCCAGCTACTCGGGAGGCTGAGGCAGTAGGATTGCTTGAACCCAGGGGTTTGAGGTTGCTGTGAGCTAGGCTGATGCCACGGCACTCACTCTAGCCTGGGCAACAAAGCGAGACTCTGTCTCAATTAAAAAAAAAGAGCAAAATGAATTCGTCGTCAATGCACAGCACAAACTATCTTGTGGACTGTGAGTGCCGGCCGTAGGCAAGGTTTCAAGGCCGGAGAGCACCGAACCGAAGTGGTTAAAAAATATGTCTCCACTGAAAAGGTCTATAACAATAGCTACCCTAGTAGGAATGAGTACTTCTAGTGCACAGATTGTTGTCTCTGAAACACGTTTCCCACTAAAAAGAACCAGGATTCCTCATAGGAATGGCTGATTCCCGGGCTGGAGCAGGACATTTACAAAATGAGCCTACCACACCTTCTCATTTCAGAAAGCAAAGAAGCTACCAAAGACTACCAGGGTCATGTCACAAGGACACAGAAGCCACCCTGAAGTGTTATATTTGAGATTCACAGGACCGCAGGACAGAGAGACAGAGTCACCGAGGCTATAATTATCAAAAGGAGTTTTATTGTCTAGCTCGAGCTAGGGTCCGAGCCCCCAGAGTGCCAGCGCAGTGGCCTCTTCTCCGGGCAGGGGCCCTCTGTTGTGAGTTAGTTTTCTTTTTATAACTCAGTTGTTTACACACTGGTCATGCATCTGCCCCCACAGTGATTCTTACTCCATCCTGCCCCTGATAGGCTCCAACCTGTTCCGGGTCCTAGCTGAGAGACTCCGGTTTCCGAGTTGTCTTTCTCCTCTGCATCCCATAATGTACTCATAATGCTTTCGGTTAGCAACCAAGCAGTAAACAGAAGCTGGAAGGTGTCCATTGTCCTTATAGCCCAGTATCTTACTTTAGGAGCTCCTTTTGGCCAAGGTACAGTCAATTAGAGGATCAAATTATTCACTGCAGTGAATTAAAACATATCAAGTGTGTTAAAATCCATGCAAATAAACATTCACTGGCCACCTTTGGAGGATGCCAGCAAATTATCTCAGTTTTCTAAAAGCTAGCAAACAATGAGAAAGAATAAATTATTTATTTTTAGTAGAGACAGGGTCTTGCCATGTTGCCCAGGCTAGTCTTGAACTCTTGTTGCCTGCCTCAGCTTCCCAAAGCACTGGGATTACAGGCATGAGCCACTGTGCCTGGCCAGAATTAGGCATTTATCCTGCCTTTCCCAAACAAACTGAACCTCAGGGTAACAAAAAAACTTGATAAAGGAAAGTTTTCCCATATGGAAGAATCCCAGCAAATAGATGTAGAAGGAAAGACAGAATTAGAAAATCACCATTTTGGAACTCCTAATGAAACAATGGGCATCAATGGCCGCTAAAATCATTTAGTGAAAAATGTTGGAGAACTTATAATAGGTGGATCAGGCTGTCAACACTTGAAGTCACTGATCAAAATAAACATCACAGAAGTGCAAAAGCAGACATTACATGCCTTCTGATATAAGCAAGAAGAAACACATATGCATCCTATGAAGGATCCTTGTCCAACAAACATACAAACTTCAATCTCATTAACCCTGTAGTTCCAACTATCAGTTTACAGGAGAAACAAGGGACAGAGAAAAAAGACACCATTAGGATACCATCAGAAAAATCCAGAATGTGGTAAATTCTACAGAAAAAAATTTACCTGGTTTCAACAAATAAATCTGAATAAAAGGAAAAAGCACATGGAGGTGAAATTCATAAATTACGTTATGTATTTAAAAGTCATCTTTATCCCCATTGTATCTTTTTTTCCCAATAGGTGTTGGTAACCTTATGTATTGATTTTTAAAAAGCTTGAGACAATTCACATAAAATTCACTCCCTTCATCTGTATGATTGAATGGTTTTTAATATACTCATAATTTTACAACCATCACTACAATGAATTTTAGAACATTTTCATCAACCCCCAAAAGAAAGCAGAGTTTCTCAAACTTCCATTCACTTGAATTTCCCTCGAATACCCCCCAGCACTAGGCAACACTTTGTGCCTTTGGATTTGCCTACTCTGGGGGAAAAAAGCATTATCTTTTAGAGATATATTCTTAGTTAGGTATTTATGGATGGAAATATGTGTCTGGGATTTGCTTCAAAATAATCTAGTGTTGGAGGCTGGGAGCAGGTGTGGATAGATTAAAATATAAAATACTGTCAACCAAGCTGACAGTGATTGGTGCATGTGTGAAACATACCATTTCATTATACTATATTCTTTACCCTTGTATGTTTGAAATTTTCTATAATAAAAACAAACAAGGTTGCTGTTTGCTAGCTTGGTAGAAGAAAAAAAATAAAACAAGATCACTCATTATCTCATAATGAAAAGTCTCTGAGGTGGGTTTAAGCAATATTGATTAAGTGGCTCAAGGAGGATTCCATCACTGACTCCGGTTCTTTCCATCTTTCTGCTCTGCCACTCTCAGCATGTTGATGTTGCCTCCTGGGCTGGCTTCCTCATGGTGCTGGCATGGTTGTGACAGTTCCACATATCAAATGCAGACAACACTGTCCAGAGCCAACAAAAGGGGACACACTGCTGTCTTCTGTCCATTTTTAAGACTGAAGGAAACTTTCCCAGAAACCCCCAGCAGACTTATTTCTCCTTGGCCAGAATGCCCTTGCTAATTAAATCACACAGGAAAAGGCTTGAGACCACTCTCATTAGCTTAGAATCTAAGATCCTCCCTTTGGGAGTTAAATAGATTGTAGACTTCCTGGAAGAATCTACAAATTGCAGGGCCATGTTAGCCATGTATGAAATAATCAACTAAAAAGGTGATGGCTGTTGAGTAAAGCCATTGATCAGGTCAGCCCCAGGAGGGTCAAGGCAAGGAAGGCTGGTTACAGATACTCGAGCAGGTCCAGAATGCTTCCCGCTTGTCTGGCAGAAGTAACAATGTTTCCTTGTGGTCTCCCTCCTTGAAGAGCCAGGACTGGACGCAGGTGGTATGTCTCACACTCCTAGCCAACAGAATAATGAGATTGAATAGACCACTGATGGCCATACCATATACAATAATAGAACTCTAACCCACAACCTCTGCAGCAGTAGGCCCCAAACAGTCAGCGCTCGGTCACTTAACTACCAGCTTCCCTATTTTTTGTCCATGTCCCACTTAGGAGAGATCAGAGAAAACCAAATATGCTTCCCGGAGCAATCACATAGGATGAGTCGCTTCTAGTTAGCGTGCTTCCAACGTCCCCCTCAACGCACTGCGACCGGGGCACGCCTGGCCTGTCCTTTTTGCCACTGCGAGGCGTTCCCACTCCCTTGCCTGCCTCTGAGTCTTTGCCAACGCAAGGGGAGGAGGTGGGCGCCCTTGCGCCTCAGGCTCTGGGTAGGCAGCCCCGGGTGGCTCTCATCGGGCCATCTCCGTCTGGTCCTCCGCCGGTCAGGGCGCTGCAAAACCCCACCAGAAACGCCCGCGCCAGCCCCGTCCAGACACCACCTCGACGCCGGCCGCGACCTCCATATTCTCGGCCTCGGCCGCCGCCTGTTCCCGGGGGCCAGCGGGACAGGCGCGCAGCGGGGAAGAGCCGCGGGTAGCCAACTTCCCAACCCTCTGCAGCCGAACGGAAAATCCGCAGCACCTCCTCGTAGCCGGCCTCTAGCTCTCGTCCACTTCGGCGTCGCAGCAGCAACCGGAGCAACGGCCGTGGGCGCGCGGCCTCCTGGGAGTTGTGGTTCGTTGCTCCGAGCGAGACACTTCCGCCGCCCACCGGAAGCGCCGCCATTCCCTGGCGCGGGCCAGGGCGCGCCTGATTTCCGAGGCTGGCCAGTTTTTCCCGGTTAGCTGTGCGCACAATGAGGGGGGGACTGGGCCAGACCCACCCGAAGTGACCCGGGCCGCGCCGGGGGGGGCGTCCACCTGGCTGCTCCTAGGCCCGGCCGGGGCTGGTTTGGTGGACGCTGTTGCCCCAGAGACAGTCCTAGGGATCTGGCGGCAGTACCTTGTCAGCCCCCAGCTGATGTTGGGGTTTCAGGCCGAAGTACGAGGACCCGAGGGCTGTGCACCTGGGCTGGCCTCTCATGTCCGCTTTTATCTCCCTCAGTTTATCGTCCGGTCTCATCCCGGGGAGGCGCACCGTGCACCAGGTGGTGGCCAAGAGCCTCCTGGCAGCAGCAACACGCGAGTGAGGCCTACTGCACCCCACCGGCATCCCAGCTCCAGGCCGTGGACCTTGAACTCAGTTTGAAGGGAAAGTACGTGTTTTCCGTGAACAAATGCTTAAGGCTAATCTAGGCAGAACGGTGGCAACTGGGGTGTTGGAGGCCTGTACAGGTTGAGTGTTGCTGATGTGCCTGAGTTAGGGACTGCAGAGGTGAGCAGGATGGTGTGTGTGTGGAGAGAACAGGGACGTTGTGATCTGTGAATGAAAGACCAGGGTTCCATCTGTGCTCTGGCGAGACTCGATGGGACCTTACAAGGCAGTGCTACTGAGGAAGGCACAGGGTTGGATTTTAAAGAGCTTAAGAAGAGAGAGAAGCATCTGGTTGTGGAAATAACTCAATGTAAGGAGGAATGCCCAGGGAAGAGAAAGAGCTGAAGAAGACTCTTTGTTTCTATTTCCAGCATGGAGCCAGTGTGGAGGTCACAGTACAAGGGAGATGAGGAAGTCCTGGTCAGTCTTTGTGTGGAGTCGAGGAGCTGTGGGTGACATGGCTGGATGTGGAGGAGGGGATGGCAGTGGCAGGAAGCCTAGGAGGTCTGGACTGAACATGAAGTCCCAGCCCTGCAGCCAGAGGGATCCTTCCAGACCAGTCCCCTCCCGGGTCCATCATGAGGAAAGGAAGGGGAGTTTTATGTCCAGATACAATCATTATGACTAAATCTGTTGTGTCTCTTCTGCATGTCAGCACAGTGTTAAGCTCTGTAAATGCAACTTGTTTAATCCTTCCAGCGTCCTCATGAGGCAGGGCTTGCTAGTCCAGATGTCTGCAGATGAGGAGACCGAGAAAGTTGTTCCCTCCGTCAGGGGCTCAGCTGAGAGGAAGAGGGAGGGGCGGGTGAGTACAGGGATGTGGATTCCTCTTGACCAGAAGGAAAAATTCTCACCTCAAAAGTTGAGGGGAGCTGCTAGGACAAGTGCAGGCCTGGAGGAGTTTGTGCTCTAGGAAGTTGGCAGAGTCTAGGGAATTAAGAGGCAGGTTTGTCTACACAGAGAGGGCAGTGGTAGGAGGCGCTGGAGTGGGGAGTGAGAGCATGGGCAGCTGTAAGAGGATGGAGATTGAGT
This sequence comes from Mirza zaza, assembly GCA_008750895.1. Taxonomy (NCBI): domain Eukaryota; kingdom Metazoa; phylum Chordata; class Mammalia; order Primates; family Cheirogaleidae; genus Mirza; species Mirza zaza. The sequence goes on along the minus strand of VSMD01117674.1, from coordinate 82,841 downwards.
GGATATTGATGTTCCTGAAGTCTCATACCACCCAGGACTCAGAAACCCACAGGGGTAGACAGAAAGGTAGTCAGAACATGAGGCAGATTGCACAGGGTGACCGGGTCAGAGAGGCCAAGAGGTGGGCCAGAGGCCAAGGATGCCAGGAAAGAGATGGGGCAGTGGGCTGGGCTGGGGTCTGATGGAGGTAGTGGCAGTGTGCTTAGGGCCACCGGCTGCGAGCTTTCAACTTCCTACTCCACAGCCATGAGGCCTTAATTAACTTTTCTCAAGCTTTTTCTGCCTCGGTTTCCTCATCCACTAAACAGGGAAAATACTGATAATTGCCTTTGTGGGGTTGCAAGGAGAATCAAATTCATGAATTCAGTCAAAGAACAGGGTACAGTGCCTGGCCCATAGGAGGTACAGCCTAAGTGGTCATGGATTCTGAGGAGCAGGAAGTGCAGGGCAGCAGGCTGTGGTCGTAGGCCCCACTGGGTTTTTAGTTCATGTGTCTTTAATGCAGAGCAGCTTTTCATATTTATCAGCTATGCAGTTTATTTTATTGTGAACTGCCTGTTTGTCACTGTCACTTGCTCTTCTTTCTCACAAGTCTTTATTTTTTTTATTTTTTTTGAGACAGAGTCTCGCTTTTTTTTTTTTTTTTTTTTGAGACAGAGTCTCACTTTATTGCCCAGGCTAGAGTGAGTGCCGTGGCGTCAGCCTAGCTCACAGCAACCTCAAACTCCTGGGCTCAAGCAATCCTGCTGCCTCAGCCTCCCAAGTAGCTGGGACTACAGGCATGTGCCACCATGCCCGGCGAATTTTTCATATATATATATGAGTTAGCCAATTAATTTCTTTCTATTTATAGTAGAGATGGGGTCTCACTCTTGCTCAGGCTGGTCTCGAACTCCTGAGCTCAAACGATGTGCCCACCTCGGCCTCCCAGAGAGCTAGGATTACAGGCTTGAGCCACCGCGCCCGGCCACAAGTCTTTATTTTCATTAAAGAAGCTTAAATATAATTTTGTCTTGTTCAAAAAATAATTCTGTTGGTTGAGAATTCTTACAAGAAAAAATAATTCTGGTGGTATTTTTTATTGAATTTACAGATTAAATTTAGGGAGAATTAACCTCTTTTTAAGATAATATTTGGTGTCTAAATCCAAGATCAAAGGGAATGTGGACCTGTCACACACTGGATGGATGGAGGCATAGCAGTGCAAATGGCAATAACGTTTTGCAGGAATTTGGGCAACATTTACTGAGATTTTAAAATGCAGCCTTCCTTTGACCTTGCAGTTCTACCTCTTAGAATTTTTCTTTAGAAAATAAATACACAAATGTGCAAAATATATGCAAAGAGATTTGTTATCCACTGTTTGTAATAGCAAAAAAAAAAAAAAAAACCCAAAACCCAAAACAGGGAAACCCTAAATGTCCATCAAAATTAATTTACGGTACATGTGTGGAATGGATTACCAGATAGCTGCAGATAGCCGCACAATTGATGAATATGTGGAGGTGTGTGATGGAGTCCAGCAAACATAATTGAAAAAGACCACCAAATAGGTGTATGTTGGCTCTATATGTGCATCTGTGTGTATAAAGGTGAAGCACGTATTTTATTTTGGCTGGACACAATGGCATATGCCTGTAATCCCAGCACTTTGGGAGGCCAAGGCAGGAGGCTGGTAGTTTTGGAACCAGCTTGGGCAATATAGCAAGACCCTGTCTCTACAAAATTAAAAGAAAAATAAAATCAGCCAGGCATGGTGGCACATGCCTATAGTCCCAGCTACTAGGGAGGCTGAGGCAGGAAGATTTGCTTGAGCCCAGGAGTTTGAGGCTACAGTGAGCTGTGATCACACTACCGCACTCCAGCCTGGGTGACAGCAAGACCCTGTCTCGAAATGAAAAAAAAGTATGATGCATATGTTTTATAAAATATAAAAGAAACACATGCTTTTAGATGCAAGTAACATTTCTGGAAAGATGTGCAGTAATTCACAGCATTGCCTTTTGGAAATGAGACAGAGTATTCGGCCTTTTCATCTCTCACTGTTGTTTTTGATATCATGAATATGATATTTTTGTAACTTTTAAGAAAGTTAAAGTTTAAAACTTGTTAACATTCCTCATGAATATTATTTGTTGAAAAACTTACTTTAAAGGCTTTGGCTGGGTGCAATGGCTTCCACCTGTAATCCACAGATTGGTTGACACTTGCCATTGAGTGTTTAGGCTGCATCCATATATTTTTTTCCACTATCATGTGATTAACATCTTTATTCTTATGTTCTATCTTTTTGGTGATGGGATTTCTAGACTTGAGGTCTTCATTCAGGTGGTTTTATGTGTTGCCAAGCTATTTTTCATTTGTACCAGTTTCTCTTCCCAGCAGCTCTCATCACGCCACTCAGCCTGCATTTGGGGTTCTTGTTTCTTTTTGGTAAGGTGAGGCAGCTTCTCAGGTGTTTGTTTACTCAGTTGTGACTTGGGCTTTTGGACTCCTTCACTTTTTTTTTTCTTTTTTTTTTTTTTGAGACAGAGTCTCACTTTGATGCCCAGGCTAGAGTGAGTGCCATGGCGTCAGCCTAGCTCACAGCAACCTCAAACTCCTGGGCTCAAGCGATCCTTTTGCCTTAGCCTCCCAAGTAGCTGGGACTACAGGCATGCGCCACCATGCCCAGCTAATTTTTTTGTGTGTGTGTGTATATTTTTTAGTTGGTCAATTAATTTCTTTCTATTTTTAGTAGAGACCGCGTCTCTCAGGCTGGTATCAAACTCCCAACCTCGAGCAATCCACCCACCTCGGCCTCCCAGAGGGCTAGGAATTCAGGCTTGAGCCACCACGCCCGGCCAGGACTCCTTCACATTTACCGACTTTTACAGGAAAATAATAAGATAGAAATGCCCTCCTAGAGCTTTTCTAGCCTCAGCTCACCCACTTCTCAAAACAAATCATAAAGAGATGAAAGAAATAAATGAAAAAGGCACCCAGCAGAAAAGCTTCTGGGCTTCAGAACTATTAGAGAATAAGTTTCTGTTGTTTTAAGCTATCAATTTTATTAGATTTGTTACAGGTGCCATAGGACACTAATACACTGGCCAAGCAGCTTGCTTGTCCCTGGCAGCATTTGCCAACGAGTTTTTCAGCAAGCAGGGTTGGAGCACTGTGGCTCTAATTTATTGGGGCGGTGTCTCTGGTGCAGCCCAGCCTGGAAAATGGCTCATCTCTCAAGCCACAGGAGCTAGACCCTTACCCCCATCAGCTTTCTAAAGGGCCACTGCAAGCCACAGGTGGAGGACCATACCCACCATCACTTTGGTTTGCCTCCTGCTCCTCATCCATGAAGAGATGTTCATGCCACTTTTTATCCTCCTTGTGTTTCTTCTGTGCTTTCTTTTTTGTTTGTTTGGTTTTTTTTGAGACAGAGTCTCACTTTGTTGCCCAGGCTAGAGTGAGTGCTGTGGCATCAGCCTAGCTCACAGCAACCTCAATCTCCTGGGCTCAAGCAATCCTGCTGCCTCAGCCTCCCAAGTAGCTGGGACTACAGGCATGTGCCACCATGCCCAGCTAATTTTTCCATATATATATTAGTTAGCCAATTAATTTCTTTCTATTTATAGTAGAGACGGGGTCTCGCTCTTGCTCTGGCTGATTTCGAACTCCTGACCTCGAGCAATCCGCCCGCCTTGGCCTCCCAGAGTGCTAGGATTACAGGCGTGAGCCACCGCACCCGGCCTTTTATGTGCTTTCTTTTTGTATTTTAAATGTGGTTGGAACAGAGTTCAGTGTTCACCTCAGTGTGTGAACTTATACCAGAAGCCCAGAGCTTCATTTGCTTGTCCTCTAATTGGCTTGGGAGCAGAGTTAGCAAAATGAGGAGCATGCTTGTGGATGGTGTGTTATAGTTGAAAGTGCGAGAAAAGACCACCTTAGAAACCGAATTGTGCCAAATTGTGAGTCTTTATTTACTGGCCAGGACTACTTCTGTCCTGCAGAGTGACAGGAACAGAAAAGTAGTGATGAGAAGGGAAAAACGGCCCTTTTAGCCTTTTTAATGGCTAAAAAACCACACTCCAAAAATCTAATTAGCAAGCACTTTTACAAAAGCGAGAGAAAACATTAATCCTACATTTCTCTCTTCTTTTAGCATAATCAGAAGGGGTTTGGAGCCTTGAGATGGGTTTTGTAGGAGTCACCGGCTGCAGCTAAGATTCAGCCGAGAGGAAGCCTCTGAAGTATCCTAATCACAGACAGCATTAATCTTAGTTGAAATACATCCTGCATCCTGTGATCTAAGCCCAAGCGCATTTCACTAGGTACATGAGGCATGTCAGGCACCTCAGGGGTCCAGGGTCCAGTTGACCCTGGACTAGCGGCTATATCCTGTGGGCACTTGTGCCATGCACCACCGCCCTTCCCCTTAGTTTCTAAACTTAATTACCCTAGCACAGGCGAGATGGCAGGTGTGGAGTCAGGTAAGGGTCCACTGAAAATTTCCCACTCTCCTAAGCGGGCAAGCAAGCATAATACAGAAGCTGATGGCTGGTTATTGGCTGCCTGTGGTCCCTAGGCCCTAACAGGTGAGGTACGTGGGATGTCTGGGGGTGAAGCTGGTGGGGTCAGGGAGCTGAAAGATGTTCCTGTTGACTAAATGTCATGTGAAGTCTGGAGGCAGCGTCTAAACCAGCCTTCATGAGTGATTTTAATCTGGAAAGGGACTTCTGGATCTTGTGGAAAAATTAGGACTTTCACCCAAGGGCAGTGGGAAGCTGGCATTCCAAAGGGTAATGTGATACAAGCTTTTTTCTGTAGTGGTCCCTGTGGCTTCCTGGGAGAAAGGAAAGAGGGAGATAGGACCCCTCCACTCTACTGTGGTAAACCCAGCAAGAAACAGTGACAGGGCCAGGCATTGGGGGCAGGTGTGTGTACCAGCTGAAGGTGCTTGAAAGGTGGGTCCCAGCTCTTTGTGATTGACAGAGTGTTACGGGTGTTAATGGGAAAAAAGCCAGACTCTGTAAAATAATTTTAAAGAGATGTATTCTTTTTTTTTTTTTTTTTTTTTTGAGACTGAGTCTCACTCTGTTGCCCAGGCTAGAGTGCTGTGGCGTCAGCCTAGCTCACAGCAACCTCAAATTCCTGGACTCAAGCGATCCTCCTGCCTCAGCCTCCCGAGTAGCTGGGACTACAGGCATGCGCCACCACGCCCTGCTAATTTTTTCTATATATTTTTTAGTTGGCCAATTAATTTCTTTCTGTTTTTAGTAGAGATGGGGTCTCACTCTTGCTCAGGCTGGTTTCGAACTCCTGACCTTGAGTGATACTCCCACCTCGGCCTCCCAGAGTGCTAGGATTACAGGTGTGAGCCACCGCGCACGGCCTAAAGAGATTTATTTTGAGCCACATTTGAGGATCATGACCCATAGCCACGCCCAAGAAGCCTTAAGCAAGTGGACTAGGTGTGGCTGTGTTACAGTTTGGTTTTATATATTTTAGGGAGACAGAAGTTACAAGTAAAGTCATAAATCAATATGTGGGAGGGATACATTGGTTTGGCCCAAAAAGGTGGGCCATCTCAAAGCAGGGGGAGGCTTACAGGCTATAGGAGGGTTTAAAGATTCTTTGACTAGTGATTGGTTAAAGACATGTTTTGTCTAAAGGCTTGGAATGTTTTAACATAAGGAGCTGTTATCAGAGATAAGCCACCTGACATAGATTTGTTGTGTAAGTTGAGGACCTGCAGGTTTGTCTTGCATAGCCTTAGGTCTGTCGATGGGTTACAAAGGATGTCCCCAAGAAGGGAGGGGGCATGATAAGGCCTGTCCGACCTCCCTCCTCATGGCAAGCACTTTAGTTTTAGGATATTCCTTTGGCCAAGAGGGGTCCATTCAGTCACCCGGTGGGAGGGGGGTGAGCCTTGACATTTTATTTTGGTTTACATGGGAAGGCCTGCAGGAGGTATCAGGGAGGACTTCCAGTGTCCCTGCTCAGCCCCTGTGGGCAGACCCCTTGGGAGACACCTCTCATCCTGGATATATGTGGGTTTCTGGCACAGTTTCTCATCCACCTCCCTCTGTGTCAGGATCACTGTGGTGACATCAGACCCACCTGACCTTCTCCCCATCTCAACATCCTTTGCCAGGTTTCCGGAGTCCCTTTTGCCATGTGAGGCAGCATTCTCATATTCACAGGTTCTAGGGGTTAGGATGCAAGCCGTTCCTCACCAGCCACAGTCATGGTAAAAAAAATGACTGCAGAGCCCTGATCAGTGTACAGAAGGAGGGTCAGTAGTGGCAGTCAAAGGAGGGCAGTGTGCCAGAGCAGGTAGACACAGGTTTGGTCGTGGTGTGGTGGGGAGTGGCCTTCTGCGTGGGCTCTTTTTCTGGTGCATGGGAGATACTTCTTCTGAGGGTTTGCTCAGAGGTTATCTCCCAGCTATAGGTCAAGGGCCACACCTTTCATTGGAATGTGCAGCCCAGACCAGGCCTGCTGCATCAGCCCTCCACTGCACACTCCCTGTGATAGATATGTGACTTACCTGTGGCCATTCCAGCATTGTAGATGCAGGGAGCTTCCTTTTGGGGGTAGGGATCATTTTGAGTAAGTCTGACGTTGAGGGTTAGGTATATGAATACTCAACACCAACTCTACAGGCTTGCGAGTTAAACATTTTGTCACAGGTTTATGTTATGTGTTAAACGTTTTTTAGTGGTGTGTTAATGTTCCTGTCTCCACCCTCCCCCACCTCACCCCAACTTGCTATCTGATAGCAATTCTAATCATTCTGCATTCAGTTTCTTAATGTGTTTATTGGTACCTTAAGTGTGCTGGCCCTGGCACTGAGGTTGGAAGATACTGTCCCTGCATTATGAAGTCTTTTCTGTTTCAGCATTGACTTCGCTGTTCAGCCCCCTCTCTCTTTTTCTTCTAGTTATTCTTGGAAGACTTGAGTCCTCAGTTTGCCTGAAGAATGTTAGGTGTCTGCTCCGAAGAGGGATTGAGACCTGCCATGAAACTTGTGCCCAGAGGGAAGAGTGTCCCTACGGAATTAAGCTTAGGAAAGGAGTTCTCAGACCCCAGAAGAATTTGAGAGCAATAGCATTCTCACAAAAGATTGCCCAGGAAATGAATAGTCACTGGGGCAATGTGGTGCCAGCAGCCACAAGTGTTCAGGCTGCTTTGAGGCCCTGGCCAGTTTGGACACTCGTCTTGGTCAGAAGTTGTTCCCCAACAGCCTGTGGGAGCTCAGGACCTGAATGACCTCAGCACCTGGACAGCTACCAAGAGGGGCGACTGGCGGAAGAGGTTTCCCAAGCCTTCAAAGCAAAAGGTGAGAACTGCCCAGAAAATAAGGCATGGAGAAAGCAAGATTCCCACAACACATGGCTTGATACTTGATTTTTTGGGGGAAAATGGGTTTTTTCGAGAATATGGGGCAAGAAAAATGCCAGCATTCAAACCTAGAAGGATAATGAATATCTGCCTGCAGGAAGTGACAAGTCAGAATATCTGGTGTCTACAGGGGCTCTCCTTCTGTGCTCTTGTAGCCCACATGGGAGTTGTCTCACTTGTCAAGAGGCTCAGAGTTCAAAGTTCTTTCTGAACCGGGAAGTGCTGCACTGATAAAAGGCACCCTCGGGTGGAGGTGGGGCGAGTGTGGCTGGTACGAGCAGAGGTGCTGGCGTGAGAGGCACGTCTGGGATGTCCAGTCCTCCCGGGTGACCAGTGACTGCAGAGAGGCATGTACACCAGGCAAGGGTGGCGGTCAGAGGTGGGGAAGGGTTTGGTGCAGGAATCGAGGGGTTTTCACCAGACTCGCAGTGGGACAGCGATGTGACTGCAGCCAGAATATCAGATGAGCAGGAGTGGGGCACATTTGGTCATAGGCCTGCCCTGGCAGTGGGGCAGCATCCCAGAACCACCAGCTTGGACCAGGGCAGGACCTGCCTGGACGATACCCCCAAGCCAAGGAGAGGTGCTCATGCTGTGCTCCTGGGCACATCATCCCCTCCTTGTCCCTACTCCCCCATTGTTGTTTTTTTCCTGAAACCACCTCTGGGTTCATTGTGGTCTTTTAAATTGTACAGTTGTTAGGCCGGGCGCAGTGGCTCACACCTGTAATCCTAGCACTCTGGGAGGCCGAGGTGGGAGGATCACTCAAGGTTAGGAGTTCAAGACCGGCCTGAGCAAGGCCGAGACCCCATCTCTACTAAAAATAGAAAGAAATTAATTGGCCACCTAAAAATATATAGAAAAAATTAGCTGAGCATGGTGGCGCATGCCTGTAGTCCCAGCTACTCGGGAGGCTGAGGCAGCAGGACTGCTTGAGCCCAGGAGTTGGAGGTTGCTGTGAGCTAGGCTGACACCACGGCACTCACTCTAGCCTGGGCAACAAAGTGAGACTCTGTCTCAAAAAATAAATAAATAAATAAATTAAAAAAATTGTACAGTTGTTTACACAACCAGCCTCCACCTTGCCTTACTAAGTCCCTTGAAATGGTGGCCTCCTTCGACTGGCTGTGCAGTGGCCGTGTGTCCGTGGGCTTGCAGCTGCGACGCAGCACGCCCAGGCACGCAGCCTGCACCCAGAGCGACCCGGGTGCACACCCGAGTGTGAGGCCTGTTCTTGCACCTGGGCTCCTCAGAGGACCTCACGGCCTCAGCGGAGAGGCAGAGATGGTACCTCTCCTTGACTCAGGTCGGGCTGGTCCCAGGACGTGGGTGCTGAGGTGGGGCTGAATCCCCCTGCTTGTTCCTCACCCAGCCCAGCCTGCTGAGGACATGTGCCCTCGTCACAGCAGCCTCTCCAGGTCTCCGGAGGAAATGGAAGCACATTCCTGGCCAGGCCCACCCCAGGTGAGTGGGCGGCCTTCGCTCTCCGTGCACCAGTGTCCTCAGACATAAAATGGGTCCAGGAATAGCCCTGTCACCCCCACAGATGAAAACCCCGAGATGCTGGCTGGTGCTTCCTGGTGACACCGCCGGCCTCCCTGCAGCGAAGCACCTTCCTTGTCTCCTGCATGGACAAGCCGAGAGCTCCTTGTACCAGACCCTGCCTTAGTCGTCTGCACCTGGTTGGCTGGGCCAGGTCTCTGCTTACATATTTTGCTTTTGGTAGTTGCTCACCAGGCCCCTGAGGGCAGGTGGAGCTGACCTCCGCACCCAAGCAGCCACACTGGGCCCTCAACCCTCACTGAGACCACTGGTGGTGTCCCCTTGAAGCACCATAGTCGCCTGAAGGGTCTCCTGTAGTTGGTTCACAGTGCAGCACTTGGGGTGAAATGCAGGGCCCCGACCTCACGTGCATCACAACAGCAGCATTGCCTGGGTGTCAGGGGGCGGGTGCTCCTCGTGTCCTGTGAGACCACCCCATGCTGGGGGGCTCTTCATAGCCATGTCATGGCAGCACGTGCCGGAGAAGCTCAAGCATGCATCCAGGTGTCTAGCCAGTAAGCTGTGAAGCTGAGACACCAACTCAGGCCCGTCCCCCAAAGTCAGGGCCGATAGTCCCTTGTTTGCTGGTCTTACAAGTAGGGTCAGCAAGTGTATGTTCTATTCTGTAAAGGGCCAGATGGTGACTACGGTCATTGATCACTTAATGATGGGGATGTGTTCTGAGAAATGCATCATTAGGCATTTTTATTGTCGTGTGACCATCACAGGATGTACTTAAACCTAGGTGGTACTGCCCTCACCTGTACCTCCTAGGCTGCAAGCCTGTACAGCATGTTACTACAGTGGGTACTGTGGGCAGTTGTAACACAGTGGTAAAGTGGTTGTGTGTCCAAACATAGAAAAGATATGGTAAAAATACAGTATAAAAGATGAACCTGAATAGGACCCTTATCATGAGTGGAGTTTGAGGAGGGATAGAAGTTACTCTGAGTGAGTGGTGAGTGAATATAAAGGCCTAGGATGTTACTGCACATTCCTGTAGACCTATAAACACACCTTGTAAAATATATATAAAACATTTTTAATATTCAATGGCAGCTTCTACTAAAAAAAAAAAGATAAAAAAATAAAGGAAAAAAGGTAAAACAACAAAACATTTTTAATAATTAACCTTAGCTTACTGTATCTTTTTTACTTTGTAAACTTTTTAATCTTGAAGCTTTTTGACTATTTCGTAATAACACTTAGCTTAAAACACAAACACGGTTACAGCTTACAAAAATATTTTCTTTATATCCTTCCTCTATAAGCTTTTTTCTATTAAAAAACTTTTTTTTTTAACATTAAAAAATTCTGCTACAAACCAAGACACAAACACACACATTAGCTTAGGTCTACATGGGGTCAGGATCGCCAGTGTCACTTTCTTCCACCTCCACATCTTACCCCCCTAGAAAGTCTTCACGAATGATAACACGTATGAAGTTGTTGTCTCTTAAGATAACAATGCTTCTGGAATACTTCCTGAAGGGCCTGCCTGAGGCTGTTTTACAGTTAACCTTATTTTTTTTTAATGCAGAAGATATACACTGTAAAATAATGACAAAAAAAATATCGTAAATACATAAACCAGTATGGTCATTTATTATCATTATTATGTGCTGTGCTTCTACCGTGTTTCCCTGAAAATAAGACAGGGTCTTATATTTTTCCTTAAGAAGACACCCTAGGGCTTATTTTCAGGGCATGTGTCATTTTCCCCTCAGAGCCTCAGCTTGCTGCATGCACAGGATGGCCAGGACCTGATAGGGGGGAACTAACCTTGATGGTGGGGCTGCCCGCAGCTGTCCGGTCACCTCTGGGATAGTAGCTGTCACGATGGGGCAGATGAGAAGGGCTGCTCGTCTTCTTTTCCGCTCCACGACGACATGCCTGGGCTGTGCAGACGTGCTGCATAGCCACGCCCATCATTAGGTCTTATTTTAGGGGTGGTGCTTATATTGCACAAATGCTTAGAATTCCTGCTAGGGCTTATTTTATGGGTAGCTCTTATTTTGGGGGAAACACGGTATAGAACTGACAGTGTAATAGGTCCTCCTCCTCTTCCCCTCCCTCTCTCACTGTCCCCTCCCTTTATTTTTTATTTTTATTTTTATTTTTTTTGAGACAGAGTCTCACTTTATTGCCCAGGCTAGAGTGAGTGCCGTGGCGTCAGCCTAGCTCACAGCAACCTCAATCTCCTGGTCTCAAGCAGTCCTTCTGCCTCAGCCTCCCGAGTAGCTGGGACTACAGGCATGTGCCACCATGCCTGGCTCATTTTCTCTATGTATATTAGTTGGCCAATTAATTTCTTTCTATTTATAGTAAAGACGGGGGTCTCGCTCTTGCTCAGGCTGGTTTTGAACTCCTGACCTCAAGCAATCTGCCCGCCTCAGCCACTCAGAGTGCTAGGATTATAGGTGTGAGCCACTGCGCCCGGCCTGTCCCTCCCTTTAAAAATGTAGTCTATGCTCAGCTATATTAGTTAGCTCTTGGTGGTGTAACAAAATGTCACAGACTGCATGGCTTAAACAACAAAAATTTATTTTTGCACCGTCTTGGAGGGTGGAAGTCCGAGATAGGTGCCAGCATGGTCAGTGTCAGGTGAGGGTTCTCTTCCTGGCTGGCAGATGGTGATTACTTGCTGTGCCTTTGCATGGGGTGGGACCGGGTAGGGGTGAAGAGAGCGCCCTCTGGTGTCTCTTCCTCTTCTTATCTTGTAAGGACATCAGTCTCATTAGATTAGGGCCTCATCCTCAAGACGTCATTTAACCTTAATTACTTCCTTAAACGCCCCATCTCCAAATAGTCACATTGGGAGTTACAGCTTCAACATAATGAATTTGGGAGGACACAAGTCAGTCTATGGCATTAGCCTTCTGAAAACACTCCACAACCCAGGTCTGTCCTACGGGCTGTCATTTGCTCATCCCTGACGCAGAGTGAATCCGTGATTTTGTAGGGAGGCTGGGGGTGGGGCCTCCTAGTGGGTTCTGTTAGTTCCAGTCCAGAAGTCAGGGTCACTGGTGTGACTGGCAAAGTAGAAAGTGCGCACACCGGGAATGTGTCTGTTTGGATTTCTGTGATAAGAAACGCCAGGCAATTTATAGACAACAGAAATTCCTGCTCATGTTCTAGAGGCTGGGAAGTCCAGGATTGAGGTGCCAGCACACTGAGGTGCCACATTCGGTGAGGCCTGCCTTTGTGTAGATGACACCTTCTCTGTGTCTTCACATAGTGGGAGGGGCAGGCAGGTTCCCTCAAGCCTCGTATGAAGGCATTGCCTCATGAAGATGGCACCTCATAGCACAATCACGTTGGATATTAGTTTCCAACATGGGAATTGGGGGCGGCACCAACATTTAGACCACAGCCGGAGCCTACACATGGGCACGTGGGCCTGGGTCTGTTTTAGGCATCTGTGTGCTTTGAGGATGTGGCTGTGACCTTCACACAGGAGAAGTGGAGACAGTTGAGCCTGGCCCAGAGGATGCTGTACCGTGACGTAACTCTGGAGACCTGTGGCCATCTGGTCTCCCTGGGTAAGGTGGGCTCTGCCCGGGGCAGGAGGCCTCTGCCTCTGGGACTCAAAGCTGTAGCTATTCTGAAGGTGTTCCTAGGTGGGCTGGAGCACTCTGGAAGCAGATCCTAGGCATTGCCACTTGTTCTGTCCTGGGGCAGGTCTGTGACTTGTCATCCAGCCAGCGGGGTGTTTCCCTAGGCATGGCCTTGGGGGCTGCGACTGGGCTCAGGACCATGCTGTTTCATTTCCAAGCCTGTGTCTTTCTCTCGACCAGGGCTTCTGCTTTCCAAGCCGGAAATGATCTCCCAGCTGGAACGAGATGACCTGTGCAGGGTGCGGCAGCCGCTTCCCCAAGGTGAGAGCAGGCCTTGTGAGAAGCAGCTCAGCAACTAACAATAAGCTAAGAACTCTCTGTGGGACCAGGGATCCAAGGAGGGACCTTTTGGAGGAGCTTTCCTGAGTGTTCCCTGACGCCTGTGGCCTGGCTGAGGCAGCCACATTCCCATCTTGGTCCACCTGCCCTGAAAGGAATCACATTGTTATCATCAGACATTTTTCAGGCTTAGTTTGCACCTAGTCCTATCTCCCCCTTGGCTGTTACCGCTCAGCTGCCTTGTCTGTTTTTCTGGTTTGGGGTCTTCAGGCCCTCCCATCCTGTCCTTCACCCAGGCCAGCAGCTCCTGGGACCCTTCAGACCCAGCCGTTGCCCTGTGGTTGAGCATCACCCCTCCTGTGGGAGAACCTGCACATCCGGAGAGTGGCAACAGCCCCTCCCTCCCAGAAGAATCCTTTCCTGGCCCATCTTCCCACCTCTTCTCATCCCATGGAGCCTCCTACGTCCTAGGATGCCATCCTAACTTGGGTGCTTTATTTTCTCAAAGCTTTATCAAGCTATAGTTCACATACCATGTAGGTCACCATTTAGAGGATGTAATTCATGGCCTCTAGTGTATTCCCAGAGTTGTGGAATCCTCCCCCAGTCGATTTTGGAACATGTTCCTCATCCCAGCTAATTAGGCTTCTTTTCTTAATTGTTTTGTTTTTAATTAACAGACCATTTAGCAAAGTGCATCATTTGTATCCTTCACACAACTCTCTTACATTTTCCCCAGGCTGGAGACATTGAATTTATCTGAATTTATCTTGAGTTTTCCTTCCCTTTCTTACCTTGTCACTCTTGCCTGCTGCCTCTTATTTTTTCCTCTGAAAATGCACCCACAGGTGCTTGCCCTCTCCCTCCTCCCTGTGCCACCCTGCGCAGCCTGCCTCAAGCAACGTCACTCTGAAGTGTTTGCTGTCAGTGTCTCTTGTCTTGGCTGGCCTGCATGGATGCTCTGGCTTCCTCATTCCACACTCCTGATGGAGATGCTACTGCAGGGTATTTAATGTCCTTCATCTGGTTTTCAACAGCCAGGCGCAACCTGGGCACATCTCAGCCACCCAAAGACTTCTTCCTGCTTCTTGTCCTCAGATACCCCTTCCTTGGGCCATTGTTTCATTTGAAAATGTCCTTCCCCCCAGGAATTCTGAGGTGGCTTCCCAGAGGAACCACAGAGATTTGGGAATGAGAACACTGTTGGGTGTGAGAGGTGCTCGCTGTGGGTGAGGACCTTGTCCAGGAGGGAAAAGGTCCTTGACATGAAGGAATCATCCTCCCAGAAGTCAAGGGATGACAGGAGAGTGTGGTTAATGTTTTGTCACATGCTGTTTGCAGGCTTATAAAGCATGGGGGCTTGAGCACAGGCCTTGATGGTGTCAACCATGGGTGGCTGCATGGCCTGAGTAGTCAGAGTGATAAATAAAGGGGGAACCATGGAGGACCCAGACAAGGATCCTGAGCTGGAAGCCTCTTAACACTCTTTTTTAGAGGCCCAATGTCTTCACCAGAAGGAGGAATCTCCATTGGGGCAGTAACACAGATGGCGAGGTCAGTAGTGTTGTATGCTTACAGCGCCAGACACCATGTATGGCTTGAGCACTAACTCATTGATCTCAGAGGAAACCTTGAAAGCTGAGTGTTTTCATTCCTAGCTTACGGCCCAGGAAAATGAAGCTTCAGACAGGCTATGACCTTGCTGTTTCAGGGCCAAAACACTCTTCTTCAGAGTCTGTGGGATCAGTTCTGGAGTGGTTGCAGAAGTTTTTTTCTGTGAGCAGCCTGAAGAAATGGGAAAATTGGTGCATTAAGAATATAATGTCATCTTGCTTTATCCTCTTGGTTTTTTTTCTTGTTTTTTTTTTTTATTTCAGCATATTATGGGGGTATAAATGTTTAGGTTATGTATGTTGCCTTGCCCCCCGCCCATCCTCTTGTTTTTATAAAAAGAATATTACATCAGTTTTGATGTTTTGAGATGTATGAGATCCAGAACTGGAACATACGCTGAGATTCTAGGACAAAGCACTAGCTAATATGCTCTCTTAGTTTCCTGTGGCTGCTGTAACAAATTACCACTAATCTGGTGTCTTAAAATAATGCAGATTTATCCTTTTAAAGTTCTAGAGGTCAGAAGTCTGAAATTAGTTCACTGGGTTGAAGTCAAAGTGTCAGCAGAGCTCTGCTCCCTCTGAAGATTCCAAATGGGAATTCTGTTCCTTACTTTCCATCTTCTGTGAAATGTGCCATTCCTTGTGGGGCCACATTTCCAATCTTCAAGTCTGTCTCTCTTCTGACTTCTCATCACCTTCTCTATGCATATCAAACTCCCTCTGCCTCCATCATAGGGACTCTTGTGGTTGCCTTTAGGGCCCACCTGGATAATTCAGGATAATTTCCACATCTGCAAGGTCCCTTTTTCCAAAGAAGTCACATTCATAGGGACCAGGGGATTATGACATACATATTTTCTTGCTGTGGTGAATGGCCTCACACCTGGCAGACAGTTCTTTCTGTGGATTTCTCCTTTCTATTTATTGCTTTGCTTATGTTTTGCGCCTTACCACTGATTTCATGTTTGCTGATCCATCCTTTCTAAGCAGCCGCCCTTGTCCTGCTCTCCCCCTCTGATGCTTCTGTGCTAACACAGGCATTGTGGATTTCTTTCAGACTGCGAGGCTACACTTGAAAAGAAAAGGTCAGCTTCTGAAAAAGGTAGCATTAGGGAAGAACTATCCCACCACATGGAAATGAATCACTGCATTCAGGGTGAGTACCCCTGGCCAGAGCCTTTAGGAAATATGCAGGACCAGAGGGACTGTCTACAGGAAGCCCACAAGGAATCTGTGAGGCAGATGCCTCTGACCTCAAAGGGACTGTTTGCTGAAGGGGAACATCGTGAGCATGAACTTGGGGGAGGCCATCGTCTATGTTTAAGCCTTCTACCTCCAACATTACTTACAAATGAACATTTTGAGAAACTCAGTGCACAGGTGAAGGAGTGGAAACAAAATTCAGTTTTCATTACTCATGAGAAAGCCTGGGCAGGTCTGAAGCCCTGTGAAAATTGTCAGCATGTTAGAGCCTTCTGTCAGAGTATCTACTTGAGTAAACTTGAAAACATTGAGACAGGAAATAAAACTCCATGTGAATATGTTGTCAGTAGTGACTCCCTCAACTTTGCTACCTCTCTTTGTTTTCATGGTAGAATTTTTTCAGCAGAAAACAGCAGTGTTTGTAAGGACTATGGAAACCTTTTCTGTCACAGAGTGTCTCTGAAAGAACACAAGCAGGTATATTTTGGAGGAAGTAAGTATGAGTGTGACAAATGTGGGGAAGCCTGTTGTGAGAGTTTGTGCCTAGCACAGATGGAAAGAAGTGATCCTGGTGAGGCCTCCTTCAGATGTAAGGGGAGCTGTGATTCCTTCCCCATGGCCTCATCTTTTAATGACCATAACATCATTCAGACTGGGAAGAAGCCATATGTTTGTAATCAGTGTGGAAAATCTTTCAGCTATTGTTCTAAGCTTCTTGTACACCAGAGAACACACACAGGAGAAAAGCCCTATAAATGTACTCAGTGTGGGAAATCTTTCAGCCAGAGCTATGACCTTGTTGTACATGAGAGGACACATACTGGAGAAAAGCCCTACAAATGCAACCAGTGTGGGAAATCCTTCACCCACAGTTCCAAACTTACTAGGCATCAGCGAACTCACACTGGAGAAAAACCATATAAATGTCTCGAATGTGAGAGATTCTTTAGGTGGAACTCTAACCTCATTGTGCATCAGAGAATCCATACTGGAGAGAAACCATATGAATGTCTTCACTGTGGAAAGTCCTTCAGCCAAAGCTCTGACTTCATAGCACATAAAAGGACTCACAGTGGAGAGAAGCCTTATGAATGTAACCAGTGTGGAAAATCCTTCATTCGAAGCACTCAGCTCATTAGGCATCTGCAAATTCACACTGGAGAGAAGCCGTACAAATGCAATCAGTGTGATAAAACCTTCATGGGGAGCTCACACCTTATTGAGCACCAGAGAACTCATACTGGAGAGAAACCCTTTGAGTGTCATCAGTGTGGGAAAGCCTTCACAGGGAGCTCACACCTTCTTTCCCATCAGAGAATTCATTCTGGGGAGAAACCATATCAGTGTAATGATTGTGGGAAATCTTTCCATCAGCGATCTCAGCTGGTCGTGCATCAGCGGACACATACTGGAGAGAAACCTTATGAATGCAGTCATTGTGGCAAAGCTTTCAGCCAGAGGTCTCCCCTCATTGTGCGTCAGAGAATGCACATTGGAGAGAAGCCCTATCAGTGTAGCATGTGTGTTAAGGCCTTCAGTCAGCGATCAAGACTCATTGAACATCAGAGAATGCATACTGGAGAAAAGCCCTATGAATGTATTGATTGTGGGAAAGCCTTCAACTATCGGTCAACCCTTACTAAACATGAGAGAACACATACAGGAGAGAAACCCTATGAATGCAACCACTGCAAGAAGGCCTTTAGCCAACGGTGTCAACTTACGAGGCATCAGCAAATTCATGCTGGAGAGAAACCCTATGAATGTAATGAATATGGGAAGGCTTTCAGTTACAATACATCCCTTATTCAACATGAGAAAGCTCATGGGCAGGAACCCCTATGAATAATTGAGATGGGAATGTTCCCTGCCAAGCCCTTGTTACTAGAAATTAGATGACCATAGTGGGACTTTCAGAGTAGAGTCTAATGACCACGCATGTCAGGATTGCCTGGCATGTGTATTGAAACTGCATATTACTAAGCTTATCCCCAGCTTACTAAATCAGAATTTCTAGTGGTAAAACCCGGGTATATCAGTTTCTGAAAGCAGCCCATGCAATTTGTTTACACATCAAAATGTGTCTACTGTTGTCTTTAGGTGAGAAGCTATGAATATGACCACTGATGAAAAGCTTTCAGTCACAGGTGTTGGCAGTAGTTAGGAAACTCAGGGTGGAGCTGTACCCTCCAGATGATATTTTTAGTGCAAACAACAACTCAAACCATGATCAGACACTGTCCCCATTTAACACATTCCTGGAAATGATGGTGGGCTGGAAAATATTTTTGCTGCAGAGCCCTGAAAACTCTAAACTACTACTACATGAGGAAGTTGGAGTTTAGTGATGAAATATGAAATCAGCCATCTTTGCTGTAAACCATCAGTAAAGAACAAAAACTGAAGGAGGCCTGGGTCTGGGAACTATTCCACAGTGATTTTATTATTGGAATTAAAAGTAGACAGTATTTCAGAGACTCCCTATGCTTTAACTTAACTTTGTTGCTCAGTTAGGTAGATTCTAACCAGAACTGGTGGCATATTAATATGGAAAATACCAGGTGAAATGAAAACAGGACCCAAAATGGTGTGTACACAGAATGTTACAACCACATAAAGATATGGACACGTGGTTGGCTAAGTAGGTCCACTTAGCAACATGTTCACTGAAAGAAGGAAGTAAATCAACAGCAGTGAGCAGAGTGCGGGAGGCCGTCGCTACAAATTTAAGCAAGATGGGAGCAGGTTGAGGGGGTGTAGCCTGGAAATGCAGAACGGGGAAGGCTGGGGCCAGAACAGGTGAGGAGGGGCAGAGGTGGAGGTGTGGCCCCAGCAGAGCTGTAGACTGACAGCCAGTTGGGAAAGCAGAGTTTTGTGAAATGTGGACTCTTGCCCATTTTTTTCTTGCCTGGCAGTAATCTGGTTGTGAGTAAGCAAAAAATAAAGTAGGGAAGGAGTTATGCAGTAAAAAAAATTAGTCCAAGGGACCAGAGAATCTGGCATGCTTTGCTCTGGAGCAAGGGCTGCCTTATTCTGGCATTTTAGGACTTTTATCCTAATAATCTGGTTCTTGCCCTTGTCACCCCAAAACAAAGCATGCTGTTGAGCCAGTCACACCCAACTGTTTATCGTCCCATCTGTTTTGTGGTGGCCTCTTCAATATCTGGGAGGTAACAACAAACAAAGCCCCCAACATGAAAGAAAGAATCTAAGCTAAAACAAGAAAACCAACTCCCAAAGAAAATGTTAAGAACCAAATATTTAAAATGTTCTGTTATTCTATGAGTTAATGAAAAAGGGTTACAAATGAAAAATAACACAAAGGTCCTCTGGGGGGAACAAAAAAATGCTATGAGAATAAGAACACACTCTTTGAAATTAAAAGTAAAATTCTTGAACAACTAAATAAGAAAATTAAAAAGGTAAACTTCCCCAGGGCTGAAAGGAAATTTCCCAGTTATGCCGATTACTATCCAAGATTGCTAAGATCCACATGGCACGAAAAATTGAGAATACCACTATTAAAAATAGACAGCAGAAGCTTCTGGAGAGAAAATAGTTTTGAAACTAAAATAAATGCGGGTGTGTGTGTGTGTGTGTTTGAGACAGAGTCTCGCTTTGTTGCCCAGGCTAGAGTGAGTGCTGTGGTGTCAGCCTAGCTCACAGCAACCTCAAACTCATGGGCTCAAGCAATCCTCCTGCCTCAGCCTCCCGAGTAGCTGGGACTACAGGCATGCGCCACCATGCCTGGCTCATTTTTTCTATGTATGTTAGTTGGCCAATTTCTTTCTATTTAGAGTAGAGACAGAGTCTCGCTCTTGCTCAGGCTGGTTTCAAACTCCTGACCTCGAGCAATTGACCCGCCTCGGCCTCCCAGAGTGCTAGGATTACAGGCGTGAGCCACCACGCCCGGTCAATGTGGGGTTTTTTTTTAAGAAAAGGAATGTTCTCCAGAATTAAAAAAGCCAGAAGGTAATCGGGGAAGTCAAGGTAAATTGTCCAGAAACTGCACAAATTGTACAAAATGGTTATGCTACAAGTGTGAAGCAAACTAGAAGAGAATATCCTCTTTACCCTAATTCTGGTAATTCCTCCTAGAAAAGGCAACAGGCTTGTGAAATTGAATGAAGGAGGGTAAGATGCAATCAGGTTGTGTTGATCAGCCTTGTAGTGAATGACATTTGCATAGATTTGATGTAAAAGGTATTGGCTTTAACTTTTAGGAAGGAACACATGGCTGTGACCTGAGGCTTCATGGTGGCCTAGACAGAGCATGCCACTGAGAGAAACAGCAGAGCCGTGGATATGGGGACGCAGGTGGGTAGCGAGGTGGAGGAAAGGTTCCCTGTACCCTCATTTTAGGAATAAGCTTTTAAATATAATGCGTAAAGTTACTTAGGAGGCCGGCCGTGGTGGCTTATATCTGTAATCCTAGCATTCTGGGAGGCTGAGGCGAGTGGATCGCTCGAGGTCAGGAGTTCGAAACCAGCCTGAACAAGACCCCGTCTCTACCAAAAATAGAAATTAATTGACCAACGAAAAATATATATACGAAAAATTATCCAGGCGTGGTGGAGCATGCCTGTAGTCCCAGCTATTCGGGAGGCTGAAGCTGTAGGATCGCTTTAGCCCAGGAGATTGAGGTAGCTGTGAGCCAGGCTGATGCCATGGCATTCACTCTAGCCTGGGCAACAAAGGGAGACACTGTCTCAAAAAAAAAAAAAAAAAAGTTAGGAGACTAGAACTAGAGCTCAAAATGGTAACATGACAAAAACCGAAAGCAAATGGAGGAGTGCCAGCATGAGTCAAATCTTTGTCTCAGAACAGGAAGTCAGTAAAGTCTAAAGGTGATCAAAAATCAGCATTTTAGAGGTAGTCTCAAGAACTGGGACAGAGATGGTTAAGAGTTGGCTGAGTGGTTGGCTGACACAGGCAGGTGGGGTAAGAGGTGAGTGCTTTCCACTTAAACACTTCTCATTTAGGTAACAAATAAATTATGCCAGATGTGTGCCTACAGTAAGAGAAGCATTAGTATGTGAGGACATCAGCATTCAGTTTTTGCCTACTCTCCTTTTGATTCAGTGTCACTATAGTAGTAGTTTGACAATTAAAATCAAGCAAGAACAAAGGAAAAGATGTCAGACTCTTCTGTTTGGCCAGTTAGAGCTGATTCCAGCAGGACAGGAAGGGCTTCTTGGCTTCTTAGAATCCCCTGGAGTTAACAGGAGTGGTTTAGTGCTTTGAGATTTGATTTTCCCATGTCTTACCAAGAGGAAGTCAGTGGATGGGATTGTAAACCTGGAGAGTCACTGGTATCCTGGAACAACCAGATGGAATACCTTCTGAAAGGGCAAAGCAAGTATGTGAATTTGCATAACTGTGAAGTACTGAATACCTCCCCAATTCACTCTGGCAGTTGCCTGGTACCTTTTCACAAAACCCTTTGAAGTAATGTAGTCCTCACTATTCATATGAGACCCTGAGTTGAGATGGGAAATGCCTAGGGTGGCCTGGACAGACCAGGTGAGGGAACTCTGCTTCCTGGTTACATGGCCCCTCTGCTGGGACCAGTCTTTGTGTGACTTTTAGAAGATGGCCAGAGTCTGGGAGGAAGGACATGCACAATGAATCTAACAGAGTGGTCAAAACATCCAGCAGTTCTTGTTGACCAAAAGCTTCTGGTCTTAGAAAACTTTCTATTCAAGAAGTCTTGAAAGTAGCCTAGCACAGGGCTCAGGTGTGCCAGATGTGTTCAGTGCCACTGTGTCCTTAAGGTTCTTCTTTCCAAAATAAGGTCTCTGCATGAGGCTGAGGGAGGTGGTTGGTGGTTATGCGCCTCCTGGAGATGTGCCCAGTAGGAATCACAGACGAGAGGTGTGTGTCCAAGAAACGGAAGGACAGCAGCCTGTGTGCGGTGAGTGCTCTGGCAGGTGTGCCAGCCTTTGGTGAACTGAAACTGTTACAGACAGGTATCATGTTACAGACGGAAAGGTATTCTACCCTTTTGTAAACCTGAAGCTGTTATAGACCTGAGGCATGGACTCATTTGATATAGGAGCTATAGAGCTTCCAGCCAAAATGATACTCATATCCACAAGCCAGTAGCTCCAAATTGGAACGTGCATAATTGGAATTGCAAGTTACCGAGCACATCTCCACAGAGTCCACCTGGTCAGGCTGAGCTGGTATACAAATATTTGCACAATTTGAGGACACTTTCCATGTTTGTTTAAAACATTTTTGAAGAATAATCTCAAAGTTGCATTTCTATATATCTGTTTCCATTTTGTTGGTTCCACTTAAAACTTAAGTGTGTGGCTCATTAAAGACACCTAAACGGACACCACGCCTGTTAACATGTGACCCACGGACTCCTTTTAAATGGAAACAAATCTATTCTCCCTTCACTTTTGTATGAATACAGATATTAAAATAATCCTAAACATTTTTGATACAAGTAACAGTGGAACTATTGGGGGCCCACAAAACCACCCCCACATCTGGAGATTTTCTAGACGAACTCTTGGGGCTAAACACAGTTGTAATCATGGCTAAGATTTGTTGGAGCATCACAATAGGAAAGACAGGTGGAGTGCAGAGGAACCTGAGGGGTCACATGAAACACACCCCTCTCCCCACAACAAATAAGCAGCAACGTGTGTGAGGTTTCTGCCCAGGGAAGCCCATTAGAGGAGTGTCCAGGGTTTTTGACTTAGGGTAGGCTATACTAACATAAAAAATAGACTCAAAATGAAATGACTCCAACAGTAAAGGAGTTGTCTGCTTAGAGTAGGGGTTCCAGGGAAATAGCTGTCCTCCAGGTGTAGGGGACTGACACATATTTTCATAGTTTAAGAATTAAAGTTAGTGAGTAATGTACGTGTTCTGCTCAGAGTGTTTGAAAGTAATGTGTTCCGGACAGGCTCCCTGTGATAAACAAAGGTGTTGCCTAGAGGCATAACAAAGGACCTGAGCTGCAAGTAGCAAGAGCGACCCCACCCCACGGCATTGGGGGTCTAGAGGCCACACGATTAACACATTGTTCCTGTGATTGCTGCGTACACCCCATAAGATGGCTGGTTAGTCAATGACGGGTAAGACCCCTCAAGGGAGGGGCGACCTAAGCCATGCACAGCCACTGGGGTTCAGCCGAAGATCTTAGGGGGTCACCCTAAGAGAAGCTGGGGATGAGAAATGCCCCCTGTGACTCACCTTGCCCATCCTTGCTAATCTTGGTCCTTTATCTATGCCTAGTGCCTAGAGCAACCACCTTGAGATTCTGAGTCAGGGGATATCTTCTTCCCTAAGGCTATTCCGGAATTTATCGCCATTGCTGCCAAGCCTGGATGGTTATGTACAAGGAAGTAATTTTAATCTTTTAGAGTATAAAAATAAAATGGACCCAGTGTTTGATTATTCGAGTCAACCATTTGTCCACGTGTCCATGTTTTTCTTTGTGTTCTGCGTTTTTGTTTTCTGTTCTGTGTTCATCCTCCGTCCTGTAAATGGGCCACGACATCCAGGGGCATCCCACAAGGGCTCTTAACAATTTTCATGCCATGCTCTATTTTGCCAATCTGATGAAGCCTAGGGACCCTTTCTCAGAATTGTTTTTATAAATGCATAACGTAAGATGCACAAGATTACAAAATGAGCCAATTATATTTAAGTGCAGTTATCAAAATACTTAAAAAGAAACCATTATACTAATATTCAAGCTTCCTTATTAATGCATTAAATGACATGATTTAGTGGTGATCCTAATAACTACCATAATTTTGTAGTAATAAGTGAAAAGGTATTTCAAGATATCTGCAATACTGTCCTGTGATATAAAAATGTGATTTCTGTTGATGACAGAGTCACTGTGGCTTACGACTAGCATTCAAAGTGAAATGGAGAAGACATTTCTTGTGTTCAAACATAAAAACTGTCCCTTCCATTAGGAAACTCACTTGTACCAACTCCCACCCAGTAGACCCACTCTGAGGCCACAGGAATGACCCTATGACCCAGGTTTGGCCAACCAGAGTGCTCCTTCTCCTTAACTATAGCCACTGGCCCACAGCTTGGCATGACACCAGGGCTGAGCCTATCAGAGTTTCCCTGGTCCTCTCAGTCATTCTCATTGGCCCAGCATTAGGCACATGACTGAGGCTGAGCCCATCTGGATTCCTGATCCCCTCTAACCAGCAACCGTTAAGGAACAGAGGACAAAGTGGACATTCAAAGGTCCTACAAGCTTATATTAGTAATACAAGAGTGAGACTGAAATAGCAAATTCTTACTGGAGATTTGTGTTTAAAGAGAAATTGCCTTGGCCAGGTGCGGTGGCTCATGCCTGTAACCCTAGCACTCTGGGAGGCAGAGGCGGGAAAATCGCTCAAGGTCAGGAGTTCAAGACCAGCCTGAGCAAGAGTGAGACCCCGTCTCTACTAAAAAAAATAGAAAGAAATTAATTGGCCAACTAAAAATATATAGAAAAAATGAGCCAGGCATGGTGGTGCATGCCTGTAGTCCCAGCTACCCTGGAGGCTGAGGCAGGAGGATTGCTTGAGCCCAGGAGTTTGAGGTTGCTGTGAGCTAGGCCGATGCCATGGCACTCTAGGCCACCACTCTAGCCCGGGCAACAGAGTGAGACTCTGCCTCAAAAAAAAAAAAGAGAAATCACCTTCACAATCATTCCTAGGGCCTGATTATCCTCTGGATCATCTGTACTTTATAAAACCCAAAAAAGTACATTTCACATTAGCATGTTCTTTACTAGCACAACAAAATTACAAATTACTAATTGTGGATATTTTAGAATATCTTCCAAAATACCTGTTTGGTCAAAGAGGAAGTAAAATTCTGAATCTATTTAATTTTTGTTTGTTTGTTTTTGTTAGCATAGGAGAAAGCTTTTACCAGTCTCACTCCCTGCTACATTCCAGAGGGATAGGGCTCAGTGATCCTACCTCTAATACAAGTAGACAGACTTTTTTTTTTATTTAAATTTTTAAAAATACTTCATATCAAACCACTGGCTTTAATACAAAATTATTACCAAAATTTGCTTTACAAAAAAGCGTATTCTAAGCCCAGGAAGGTGGCTCACTCTGGGAGGCCAAAGCAGGAGGATCACTTGAGACAGGAGTTCAAGACCAGCCTGAGTAAGAGTGAGACCCCCCAAAGATACAAAAATTAGCCAGGCATCGTGGTGCCTGTAGTCCCAGCTACGTGGGAGGGTGAGGGAGAAGTGAACACTGCAGCCCAGGAGTTTGAGGTTGCTGTGAGCTATGATGACACCACTGTACTCTAGCACAGAGGACAGAGCAAGACCCTGTCAAAAAAAAAAGATGCCTATTCTATAGAAAGATGTGAATGTATTTCTAAAGCTTTTTGTTTATGTAGCAAATATCTATCAATATTTGCTGTTATAGGAATTTAAACTGAGGAAACTTTTAATATATTTTAACTTTTCAAAATAAATCCATTATATGTTCACATGTCGTAAGTTGAGGTGTCTTCCCTCAAAATTCATTTGTTGGAGTTTTAACTCCCAGTACCCCAGAATGCGACCTTATTTGGAGACAGGCTTTAAAGAGGTAATTAAGTTAAAATTAGGTCACTAGGGTGAACCCTGGTCCAATATGACTAGTGTCCTTATAAAAGGGGAAATGTGGACACACACACAGAAAAACACCATGTGAGAGACAAGAAAAGGAATGCCAGCAAACCTCCAAAAGCTAAGGAAAGGGAAACAGCACATTCTCTCTCATAGCCCTCAAAGGGAACGAACTATGCCAACACTTTGATCTCAGACTTCTAGCCTCCAAAACTTTGAAATAGTAAAGTTGTATTGTTTAAGCCACCCAGTACATTGTTACCACAGTACTAGCAAACTAATATAATGTTTGGTTTTAAAAAAGCATCTACTTTATGATAAATACCTACATTTTCCAAAACAAAAATTAGTGAGAAGGGTTGCATTATATTTTTTAAATCTCCTTAATATCTAGCTTGACTGAAGGCAGCTGAATTCCCATAGCTGTTTGTGCCTTTGATCTGTTACAACATTACTCAGCTAGTACCCTCTGGAAGACTCTTATATGCATGAGAAAATGAGAGTGCAAGAAAAAGGCAATATCTCATTATTATTATTATTATTGACTTAGTTTTAAACTGAGTGGTTCCTCGAAAAGGTCTTGGGAATGCCCCTCACTCACACTTTGAGAAATACAATAGCCAAAATAGATAATCAAGGAGGAAAACAAAACAAGTACTAGAAAAGAAAAAACAATAGCAGAACACCACAAATCACAGATTCAGCACCATTAGAACTAGGAGGAAAGTTGAGCTCAGTGGCTGGTTCCAAAATGAGCGTACAGGCTTTGAAGGAGATGCTAATAGACTCTTGCACCCCCACGCCTACCCCACCTCTCCACCCCCTGGAGGATGCTGCTAAGGGGAAGGCAACATATCCTTCTGGTACCTTTTCTGCCCACAGAGAAGGGTATACTGCCTGAAAACTTTTTTGGACTCCCAGTAGAAGTCAGATTTGGTCTCCTGGAAGGCTGCTTGATCTATGGTTCCACAGCAACCACTGCCACCTGCTCAGGTGAGTAAAGATACATGTCAAAAGATAAAGTTACAAAAAATTTAGTTAAAGATCTGTCTTTTATTTGTGATTCATGAATTGGGGCAGCCTCCACTCTACAAAATAGAATGAGAGTTCCCTCTGGGCAGTGGCATAACAGTGGGTTTTTTAAGGTGGAAACAAGAAACTAGAACAAGAGGTGAAAAGCTGGTTAACAGCCAGTAATTTGTCTTGTAAGGGTTAAAAGCAGAGGGGCCTTCCTTATGCTGACTTAGGTAGGCTGGAATTTCCTGTTTTCAGGAAAAACTGGTCTGTTTTGGGATATACCTGGTTCCTTAAAGTTTCAGTTTGATTATGTGGCATTTAGCATGAGTGACTTTCTTTTGGTCAGGACTGTTGGGGTTGGGGCCTAGGGCAGGAATTCAGTCCAAAACAATGGCCTTCCATAATTCTTAATACCTAACACCTGCTCATCCTGCTGGTACTGCTGGCCCTGTTGGGCTGGGCCTGGGTACAGGGGCTACAGGACCTGAGAGTGGGGAACAAGAGACAAAAATGAAGAGAGGGATAGGAGAGAGTGTGCTTCCTTGGAAGGCAGCTGCTCCATCCCCACTGGTGACATCACTGTCCTCAGAACTTCAGTGTGGTGCAAACAGTCCTGTTGTGAAGCCTTAGCCTAAGTGCGTTCTTTTAGCTTATGTATATTGTTTGTTTTTAGGAAGTTGGTTTGAGCGGGCTGATCCCAGTAAATTTTAGGATGAAACAAATGGGCAAGCGCATGGGCACAAGGGGCCAAGCAATCAATGTAAAGGGAAGCATGTGGACAGGTTCTGCACCTAGGGCATAAAGGGCTCCGTCCCACAGTGCGCAGGGCTTTGTCCCAATAGAGGCCGCCGTGTTGGTGCTCTGGGACTTGCACCCTAGCTCGAGCTAGTCAATAAACTCCTTTTGATGATTTCAGCCTCAGTGACCCTGTCTCTTTGTTCTGTGGTCCTGCGGCTTCCCGCTCTAACATTTGGGGGCTCGTCCGGGATGTCGCAGACCTCTGAACGAAATTCAGGACTGAGGGAGGAGTGAATAGAGACTAGGTTTTCTGGAGTACCCCGAGTAGTCAGGGCCGACAAAGGACCTAGGCGGACGCGCTGGTGGGTCGTCGGTTGGGGTCGGAAGGAGACGTCCTGACCCCGGGAAATCCCTACGGCTGACCTAGGAGCTGGAGGCTCGGTCAGAAGGGAGTCGGGGAGGAAGTCCGGACTAGGTTGGTAATTGTTTGTCTTTAATGTTTGTCTGTGTCGTTTGGAATCCCTGGTTGAATGTTCGTGTCGTCCTCTGTCATTAATAACCTTTTTTTTCCCCTTAAATGGCTCGTAAGAACCAGTCACAAGGGAAGCTAAAACAGGATCTGACCGAGGCCAAGTGTTGCTGCCCATTTTTGCGAGAAGCAGCAGCAGTGGGCAGTAGGGGAAAAAGAGACTGCCAGTGACACCTTCCACAGCAGCGCCTAATCAGACGAACTAATTTTACTTGTTTTCGTAGGTCTTCCAGGTGTACTTCGTGTCCCTCCCCTCCGCAGGCATGGGACAGACCCGGTCAACACCCTTGTCCATCTCAGTAGGCCATTTTAAGGATGTGAGGGCAAGGGCACATAGTCTCCCTGGAGGTAAAGAAAGGAAAGTTCATCACCCTTTGCGAGGCAGAGTGGCCGACCTTTGGGGTGGGATGGCCACGGGAAGGGTCAACGATACCTGGCTCATTGAAAAGGTACAGGAGGTAGTCTTCAGCCCTCACGGCCATCCGGACCAGGTCCCCGATATCATGGTTTGGCAGGGTCTGGCCCAGGCTCCGCCATCATGGTAAAGACAATTCTGCCGCCCCTGAGGAAAAGGCCAAAATTATGGTAACAAAAGGAGCAAGGGAAAAGGAGGGGCAAAAGCCACAACCCACCAGATTGCCCCCTGAGGGGTCTCCACCCCCACTCCCACCCCCCACCCCCATCCTGCTGGATTCCAATCATTCCAATCTATATCCAGACCTTATAAATTTCGAGTAGAATTCGCCCCCGCCCTACAATCCTGAGGCAGCTCCACTGGCCCAGGGGGCTGCGGGGCTTCCGGTAGAGGGCGCGGGGCCTCCAGTGAAGGGCCTGGCCCACGGCACCCGGCAGCGAACTGGTCGGACTCCAGATCCAGAGCCAGTAAAGGCGCTCCCTTACGGGCGGTG
Source organism: Mirza zaza (assembly GCA_008750895.1). Taxonomy (NCBI): domain Eukaryota; kingdom Metazoa; phylum Chordata; class Mammalia; order Primates; family Cheirogaleidae; genus Mirza; species Mirza zaza. The sequence continues at coordinate 54,402 of VSMD01117674.1, read as the reverse complement.
GGACCCCCTGGGGCGATGGAGAACAGAGTATCAATACTGGCCCTTCTCCACTAGTGACCTCTACAATTGGAAATCCCAAAATGCAAATTTTTCTGAAAATCCGAGGGATTTAATCAACCTTTCAGATTCTGTCCTTTCCACTCACCAGCCCACATGGGATGACTGCCAACAGTTGCTTGAAGGTTCTTTTTACAACTGAGGAAAGAGAGAGAATTCAAGGAGAAGCACGGAAGCTGGTCCCAGGGGAAGACGGCAGACCCACCATCAACCCACGGGTCATCGACCAAACCTTCCCACTCAAACGACAGCCCTGGGACTATAATGAGGCTGAAGGTAGGGGCATCTCTGGGTCTACCGCCAGACTCTGATGGCCGGTCTCCGGGCAGCAGCACAAAAGCCGAGAAATTTGGCTAAGGTAGGAGATGTCCGCCAGGGGCCTGAGGAAAGTCCGGCAGCTTGCCTAGAGAGAATTATGGAAGCCTTTTGGCAGTACACTCTGATAGATCCTGCTAGCTGCTGGCGGGGGGGTGGGGGGATATCAGCTAGGGGCAAGAGGCAGATAGCGATCCCGAAGAAAAAAGCTAGAAAAGGATCAATGTGCCAACTGCAAAGAGCATGGACATTGGGCTAGAGACTGCCCCAAGAAGAAGGGAGGATGGCACAGGCACAGATCCCCTAAAAAGGTCATGCTGATAGAGGATGAGTAGGGAGGACGGGGCTCGGTCCCCCTCCCTGAGCCCAGGGTAGCTTTACAAGTAGAAGAGAGCCCAGTCAGTTTCCTGGTAGACACAGGGGCAGAACATTGGAGGAGGCAACTGAATCTAAGCCCTACCGATAAACTACCCGGTAAAAGTTAGACTTGAGTTCAGGGCAAGTGAGTCATGCCTTCATGGTCATTCCAGAATGCCCTACCCCATTGTTAGGAAGAGACATACTCACAAAATTAAAGGCCCGTATCTATTTTGAAGAAAAAGGAATAACAGTAACTGATGCTAAGGGGAACCTTATCAGCAGCCCTCGGGTCACTCAAGTCCTGACCCTGGCTCAGGCGGATGAGTACAGGCTGCATCAACCCATGGGGGCCATCAGGAAGAAAACAGGGACCACTGGCTTCGAGAGTTTCCCAAAGCCTGGGCTGAGACAGGGGGAGCAGGATGGGCGAAACATCGGCCATCTCTCTACATCGAGCTAAAACCAGGGGCCGAACCGGCCCGAGTCAGACAGTATCCATGCCCCAAGAATCTAGGGTGGGAATAACACCCCACATTCGAAGACTCTTAGACGCCGGGATTCTCCGGAGGTGCCAGTCAGCCTGGAATGCGCCTTTGTTGCTAGTGAAGAAACTGGGTGGAAAGGATTATCGGCCTGTCCGGGACCTCAGGGAGGTCAGGGCGCGTGTCCTAGACATCCACCCTACGGTTCCAAACCCCTACACCCTACGAAGCTCCCTTCCTCCAACGCAGACTTGGTACACCGTCCTAGATTTAAAGGATGCCTTTTTCAGCCTAGCCGTGGCCCCGCACAGCCAAGAAATATTTGCCTTTGAGTGGCAGGACGAAGAGAGGGGAATCCAGGGGCAGCTGACGTGGACAAGACTGCCCCAGGGGTTTAAGAACTCGCCCACCTTGTTCAACGAGGCCCTTCACGAAGACCTGGGTGAGTACCGTGCCAACCACCCAGAGGTGACCCTGCTGCAGTATGTAGATGATCTGTGACTAGCTGCCCCAACCCCTCAGACCTGCTTAGAGAGCACCAAAGACCTACTCGGGGTGCTGGGCGAGATGGGATACCGAGCTAGTGCTAAAAAGGCCCAGATTTGCAAGGACAAAGTCACCTATTTGGGATATAAAATAAAAGGAGGCCAAAGATGGCTAACCGAAGTAATGAAGCAGACTGTGTTAGGGATACCCACTCCGACCTCATGTCGAGAAGTACCAGAATTCCTGGGATCAGTGGGGTACTGGTGCCTCTGGATCCCGGGATTTGCAGAGAAGGCTCGACCCTTGTATGAAGGGTGCAAGGCGGGTCAGGCGTGGAAATGGACAGTGCAGATGGAGGGTGCCTTTCGAGCCTTGAGAACAGCTATGTTAGAGGCCCTGGCCCTGGCACTCTCTGATCCCACAAAGGAGTTCCACCTGTTTGTAGAAGAGAAGAAGGGGATAGCCAAGGGGGTACTCACGCAGGTGCTAGGACCTTGGAGGCGCCCAGTGCCATACCTGTCCATACAGCGGCAGGGTGGCTGGCGTGCCTGCGAGTCATCGCGGCTACTGCCTTACTGGTCAAAGACGCCGATAAGCTCACCCTGGGTCAGCATTTGCAGATTACCACCCCTCACGCCACAGAGGGGATCCTGAAGCAGCCGCCAGGACGATGGATTACAAATGCGAGGCTGACTCACTACCAGGGGCTTCTGTTGGACACTCCTCGCATCGAGTTCCGGACTCCTGCCATCCTGAATCCGGCCACACTTCTGCCAGATCCCGAGCCCAAAACGCCCGAGCATAGCTGCCTCGAAATCCTGGCCGAGACCCAGATGGCCCGGAAAGACCTAAAAGACCACCCTCTTCCAAACAGCGACCTGACCTGGTTCACCGACGGGAGCAGCTTCGTCAGAGACAGACACAGGTACTCGGGGGCAGCCATAGTAGATGAGCAAGGCCACACGCCTCCCACAGGGGACATCAGCCCAGAAGGTGGAACTGGTAGCATTGACAGAAGCCCTCCGCCGGGCCCAAGGAAAGAGGCTGACGGTATACGCCAACAGTCGCTATGCCTTTGGGACCGTACACATACATGGGGCTCTCTCTAGAGAGAGAGGTTTCATCACGGCGGAGGGCCGAGAAATCAAACATAAGCCTGAAATACTTCAGCTGCTGGAAGCCATTTTGTTGCCAATAGCAGTGGCCGTAGTCCACATTCCGGGACACCAGAAGGGGACTCCCTTGAAGCCCGGGGCAACCAGGCTGCAGACGCTGAGACAAAAAGGGCTGCGGGGGAACCAGCACTAATGGATGTTCTATATTTGAGCTTGCCACCTCCTGGGATGGGAAAGATGCCCCCCTCAACCGGATTATTCCAGCATGGACATAAACTGGGCCAAAGAAAAACTGCAGGCGACACAGAGTAAGGACGGCTGGTTCCAAGATGGAGAGCACCGCATAGTAGTTCGGGAAGCCCTGAGGAACTACCTACCAGGACACTTGCACCAGACAACGCATCTCGGGGAAAAAAAGATGCTACAGTTACTGGACACTGCACAACTCAGATTCAATAGCAGAAGGCATTGTCCAGAACTGCCGTGTCTGCCAGGTCATGCAGCCGGGGAGGATCAGAGGGACCCATGCAGGTACCAGGGAGCAGGGGAGGCAACCAGGATTGTTTTGGGAAATAGACTTCACAGAGGTAAGACCCGGAAAATATGGGTACAGGTATTTGTTAGTCATGGTAGACACCTTCTCAGGATGGGTGGAAGCTTTTCCTACTAAAGGAGAGACTGCCCTAATAGTAGCAAAGAAAATATTGGAAGAAGTAGCTCCCAGGTACGGGCTGCCGGACAGCATAGCATCTGACAACGGGCCAGCCTTCACAAGTCAAGTCAGTCAAGGGCTAGCCCGGGCATGGTGGGGGGGGGGGATTGGAAGTTACATTGTGCATATAATCCCCAGAGCTCAGGGCAGGTAGAAAGAATGAACAGAACCCTAAAGGAGACTTTGACTAAATTGGTCCTAGAGACTGGCGGGGACTAGGTGACCCTCCTTCCCTTCACCCTGTTCCGAGCCCAGAACACCCCATACTATTTAGGCTTAACCCCCTTTGAGATTGTGTACGGTACCCCTCCACCTGCAATCCCCAAGATGAGCCCTGAGGCTCTGCCAGAGCACCCTAGAGAGGTACTGCAGGCTGTGCAGGCTCTGCAACGTGTCCACAGCCAAGTGTGGCCGGCCCTCCAGGCCATCTACCAGACAACTGGGCCAAGAAGTGAGAGTGATAAACACCCGCATCACCATCATCAGCCAGGGGATTGGGTGTGGGTGAAACGGCATAACAATAAAACCCTAGAGCATAAATGGAAAGGACCCTTTCAAATAATTCTTGTTACCCCCACTGCACTTAAGGTTGACGGAGTGGCGACTTGGATACACCACTCCCATGTGAAACCTGCCAGTGAGGACAACCAGGAGCGGCAGCAGGACCAGTGGAAGGCAACAGTGGACCCGAAAAACCCGTTAAAGACCAGACTGACCCGCGTGACAGCCGCAGGCCACAGCTCTGCGGGGGGGAAAAAAGGGTTAGATGAGACTGCTGACTCAAATCTTCGTCAGACTGCTGGTCATCCTTCTGGGACTTGGACTTGGGGTTGTGGCTCCTAAGGACTGGACTAAACTGCAAAGATGTGCCCTGGTAAACTTTTTGTTTGCTACATAGGCTGTTTGTGGGTGTATTGTTCCTGGAAAGGGTCTCTACAGCTGTAGCCATTGACTCAAATCCCCATATGTCCTATAAACTCAGGTAAAAAATTACTAACTTAGAAACCCATAAAGTTTATAGTAAGACTTCAGGAATGGCCCCACTAAACACGTGGTGGCCAGACCTATATTTCAATCTAAAAAAAATTAGCCCTCTAAAAGAGATAAAAGGGGAAAAGTGGGGGCAGTACCAAAGGCCAGTGTTCATGAGCCGAAATGGGTTTTATGCATGTCCGAGGTTTACAACAGGGGAGATGAGCCGCGCACGTGGGGGGATCGAGTCTCTCTACTGTGCAGACTAGAGGTGTGTGACCACCAATGATAGAGCGTAGAGATAGCAGGTACAACCTCTTTTTATCAAAATGTCTTATGTCCGGCCATGCTAACGAACCAGGTATGTCCCTACCCATAACCTGATACGTGTGAGGTTCACAAATAAAGAGAGCCTTTTACAGCAATAACCTTGGCCACTCTTTTTGGCCTGGGGGCAATAAGAGCAGGGACAGGTATCTCATCCTTGGCAATGCAACATAAGGGGTTCAATAGCTTAAGGGCCGCAATAGATAAAGACATAGCCAGAATAGAGGAGTCCATCTCCCATTTAAAAAATCCCTAACTTCACTGTCTGAGGTGGTGCTGCAGAACCGGAGGGGGCTGGACTTAATATTCCTCCAGCTGGGGGAGCTATGTGTGGCCCTAAGAGAAAGTGCTGCTTTGCGGACCACACTGGGGTAGTTACAGAGTCTATAGCTGAGGTCAGAGAAGAACTTGCACCACAAAAACGAGAGCGTGAACAACAAGAATGGTTTGAATCATGGTTTAATAGCTCCCCTTAGTTAACTACATTGTTGTCCACACTATTAGGTCCACTCATTGTGCTCCTCCTAATTCTCACTTTGAGACCATGTATATTAAATAGGTTAATAGCTTTCATTAAAGAGCGGATAAGTACTATTCAATTAATGGTATTGCAGCAGCAATATCAAAGCCTTGGGCGGGACTGTATAGAAATGCAAGAGGTTAAAGATCCCAAAGACGAGCAAAGGACCAAAAGAAGGGGGAATGTGAAGCCTCAGGCTAAGTGCTTTCTTTTAGCTTATGTATATTGCTTGTTTTTAGGAAGTTGGTTTGAGCAGGCTGATCCCAGTAAATTTTAGAATGAAACAAAAGGGCAAGCGCATGGGCACAGGGGTCAGCCAATCAATATAAAAGGCAAGCGTGTGGACAGGTTATACACCTAGGGTATAAAGGGCTCCATTCTACAGTGCTCGGGGTCTTTGTCCCAATAGAGGCCGCCATATTGGTGCTCTGGGACTTAGACCCTAGCTCGAGCTAGTCAATAAAACTCCTTTTAATGATTTCAGCCTCAGTGACCCTGTCTCTTTGTTCTGTGGTCCTACAGTTTCCCGCTGTAACACTGTTGTGGTTTATTTCCTGTCCCTCCCCGCTACACCATCAGCTCCGTGGGGGCAGGTAGATATGCTGCTTAAATCTTCCCTGCAACATGCCTGGGTTGTAATGAAAACAAAATTTGTTGTGGTTTGAATGCATCTTGGTGAACGTCAGCTTTTTCGTTTTACTTTTCTAATATTTTTCAAAGGACTCAAACAGACCCACAAAAAAAATGACATCACAAAGTGAGCACCCCACATGGAGAAACAACGTTACCAGCTCTTAAATTCTTGTGTCCCGCTCCAGTCACTCGCCATCCCCTCTCTTGTCTCCTATATTAACAAAATGCGTAAATGTTAAAGTAATTTTGATGCAAAGCGGGAAAAGCCCCAGGCTTGGAGCGCATTTCCATAGGACAAATAAGACCCAGGACTTCAGGCGTCTCCTACACGTCGCCATCCGAGCTCGGCTGCTCCGCCCGCGCCCCCGCCCCCCAACGGCAGCCCGCGCCGCCCCTCATTTCCCCCCACCAGCGCCCCCCCAACGCCAAGACGGCTATCACAGCCGTGAGTGCCCACTGGCCCCACCCGCTAAGAGCTCCCATTGGCCGGCGACCAGAACGCTCCCATTGGCCAAAGGCCCGGCGGGCGGAGGCTCCCATTGGCCAGGCGCTGCGGTTGGCTGCACTGCCTTCTGGGCGTTGTAGTCTCGGCGTCTCCAGCGCGGGCGCCATTGTCCGGCGGGCGGCGAGTCGGGTGGTTTCATCGGCTAAGTCGGCCTTCTGATTTGGGAGTCGACTCGGACGTCTGTCCTCGACCCATCGGTCCGGGATGGACCCCGAAGAAGAAGCGGCAGCAGTGGTGATGGCCACGGGGCCGCCGGCGGCCCGGCTTCAGGTAACAATAACAATAACGATGGCAGCGGGGTCCGGGCCCAAGTGTCTCCCGGGGAGCCCGACCATTTAGCCTCGCAACGCGCGGTGAGGACGGTACGGGCATTATTATCCTTTCCACACGGGTAAACTGAGGCGCTGGCTCGGCCAGCCGAGATCGGAGGCGGTATTCAAACTGGGGCTGCTTGGTTCCGCGTGCGCATGCGCCGGGGTGGGCCCGGCTTCCCCGCCCTCAGGTGGGGCTGGGGGTCTGCCCGGCTCCTGCGTTCCGCCGTGCTGCCCCCGACGCCCTCCGCGAGCCGGGAAGGGGTGGTCACCGCGAGGACGGGTACCTGTAACTAGCGTCGGCCGAGCGCCAAGATGGCGAGCGTTATCAGACGGCGATGTCTTCGTGCGTGGAGGCAGCAGCAGACGCCCTCCCGGACTCTCGCGCCGCGGCGCCCCTGCCGTGCGGGTGGGGCACAGCCTCCTGCGGGTAACACCCCGAGTTAGTGTGCGGGGAGCGACTACCAGGGCCGTCCCCTGAGGGACTGTGGAAGCACTGCATTGCAGGGCGGCGAGCGGTTTGCCAGGCCATCTGGCCGTCAAAGCCCCATCCTTTCCAAACAAAGTGGCTGCTGCCTGTGTTCATAAATTGCTGTATCCGCATGGCAGAAACCAAAAATAATTCAAACTTCCTTAAGCTCTGCAACTTTGAAATTATGTACAATTCTGTGTATTTGTGTTTGGTTTGTTTATGGGGATTTGCATTTTTTCAGATTTGGTACACAAAGTGAGATTATTGATAATCGTGCATGGTAGGTTTTTTTAGATGTGTGTTATTCCAAATTTGCATGAAATGTTACTACACTTTAGTTTGTTCTTGCTGTATATTGGGGAGCAGAGAATGAGCAGTAAGAAAGGCCTGAGAGGAAGTGTATTAGTAATCTGTTGCTGTGTAACAAAGAACTCAAAAACTTAGTGGTCTTAAACAACAATAAATATCTCACAGTTTCTGACAGGGATCCTGGAATGACGTCTCTGATGGTTCCAGCCCAGGCTCCTGAAGTGACAGTCAAGATGTCAGCTCAATTGTTGCCACCTGAGACTTGACTGAGGCTGGAGGCTCCACCTCCAGCATAGTTCACTGATGTGGCTGTTGGCAGGAGCCCTCAGTTCTTCTGCATGTGAGCCTCTTTGTGGAATTGCTCGGGTGCCCTTACGACATGGTGTCCGGCTTCCACAGAGGAAGCGATCCAGGAGAGGGCAAGGTAGAAGCTGCCGTGCCTTTCATGACCTGGGCTCAGAATTCACACTCTGTCATTTCCACAGTATCCTATTAATTGTATAAGTCAGCCTTGCTCAGCGTAGGAGAGGACTGCACAAGGATTAAAGAGGCCATCTTGGAGGCTGACCATCACAGGCAGAAAGGACCAGAAGAGGAGGGCCTCAAGATCCAGTGTATTAGTTATCTGTGGCTGCCATAACATTACTACAAATCCGATAGCTTGAAATCATAGTCTTATGATTCTAGAGGTCAGTTTTCTGGGCCGGAATCAAGGTGTGAGCAGAGCCACTCTTCCTACCAAGGCCCTAGGGGAGGATCCATTTCCTCTCCTTTTCCAGCTATAAGAGCTATACTGCTTGCATTCCTTGCTTATGGCCCTTTATGGTCCATCTTAAAGCCAGCAGTGTAACGTCTTCAATGGTCACATTGCCTTCTGTCTTCTACAGTCAAATCTCCCTCTTTCTACTTCTTATAAAGATACTTGTGATTGCATTTAGGGACCACCTGTATAATCCAGGGTAATCTCCCTGTTTTAAAATCCTGATCACATCTGAACAATCTCTTTTGCCATATATGGTAGTATTCACAGGTTCTGGGAACTAGGAGGTGGATATCTTAGGGGCCGTTATCTAGCCTACCATAGCCAGGCTGAGATGGGTCATCCCGTATCCCATGGTGATAAGGAACCATTCATATGTTTTAAGCAGGACTGAAATGGGGTTGAAGAAAACCACTCATGCATCTAGGGGTTAGCAGTAGGAGAGATAACCTATAGCTGAGCTAAGGCAGTAGGAAAAAGTTGGGGTGGGGCCCAGTAACTAGATGTAGGCTGATGCTGTGGCAGCCTGGTCAGCAGTGGTAGAATGTGTGAAGGAGAGAAATCTGAGCACAGCCCCTTACCTCCAGGCCCCGGCAGTGCATGACAAGAGGGAGGCTGTAGGGATCTGAGATGGAACAGCAAGGAAAGTCACAAAACAGCAAGGACTGGGCTTCTGCTGAAATTCTAAGAAAGAAGCCAAGAGGAGGTGTGATGGACTTGTGGGATGCCACTCTGAGGTCTCATACCCTGGACAGACCAGTACTCACTGGACCTGGTATCTCAGCTGTCACCAGTGACCCACTCAGAGCAGGTGATGGTGGTGGATGGGAGTAGGAGGCATAGGATGCATGTATCAGGGTTTTCAGGCATTCTGAGTGGAAGCTGAAGACACAGGGACAGGAGCAGAGACCTGTTCCTAACCAAAGGCTTCTTTCTACATGTATCCTGTCAGAACCACATGCCACCTGTACTAACATTTCTTAGTACTTTTAAATCTCACTTTTTTCTTTAAAAAAAAATACTGTTTTTATTTTTGTATTTTTATTTAATTTAATTTTTTTCTCTTTTGTTTTCTTTCTCTTCTCTTCCTCTTCCTCTTCTCTTCTCGAGACAGAATCTCACTCTGTTATCCAGGCTGAAGTGCAGTGATGTGATTGTAACTCACTTCATCCTCAAACTCCAGCAATCCTCCCGCTGCAGCCTCCTGAGTAAATGGAATAAAAGGCGCACACCACCATGCCTGGCTAATTTTTTAACATTTTTGTGGAGACGGGGGTCTTGCTGTGTTGCTGGGGCTGGTCTCAAACCCATGGCCTCAAGTGATCCTCCCATGTTGGACACCCAAAGCACAGGAATTACAGGCATAAGCCACCACAGCAGGCCCAAAATACCCTTTTTAAATTGAAGTATTTGCTTTGTGGTATTTTCTATTTTCTTGATGACTATGATGTTGAACGTATTTTCATGTGCCTATTTGCCACATGTATATCTTTTATATATTCTTTAAAGAAATAACTATTCAGATTCTTTGGCCATTTTAATTGTGTTATCTTTTTATTATTGAGTTGTAAGAGTTCATTATATATTCTAAATAGAAGTCTGTTATCAATATGTGATTCATAATTATTGTCTCCCATTCTGTGAGTTGTCTTCTCACTTTCTTGATAGTGTGCTTTGAAACACAGAAGTTTTTTATTTTGATAAAGTCCAATTTGTTTTGTATTTTGTTGCTTGTGCTTTTTGTTTCATATCTGAGAATCCTCTGCCAGTTCCAAAGTTGCAAAGATTTATCCCTATGTTTTCTTCTGAGACTTTTTTTTTTTTTTTTTTGAGACAGAGTCTCACTTTGTTGCCCAGGCTAGAGCGAGTGCCGTGGCGTCAGCCTAGCTCACAGCAACCTCAAACTCCTGGGCTCAAGCAATCCTGCTGCCTCAGCCTCCCAAGTAGCTGGGACTACAGGCATGTGCCACCATGCCCGGCTAATATTTTCTATATATATATTAGTTGGCCAATTAATTTCTTTCTATTTATAGTAGAGATGGGGTCTCGCTCTTGCTCAGGCTGGTCTCGAACTCCTGAGCTCAAATGATCTGCCCACCTCGGCCTCCCAGAGAGCTAGGATTACAGGCTTGAGCCACCGCGCCCGGCCTTCTTCTGAGACTTTTATAGCTCTTACATTTATGTCTTTGATTCATGTTGAGTTAAATTTTGTATATGGTGCTTGCTTCAGCACATATACTAAAATTAGGATAATGCAGAGAAGATTAGCATGGCACCTGCACATGGATGACATGCAAATTCATGAAGCATTTCATATATTTTTTTAAAATTATGGTGTGAGGTAGAGGATTACAGTGGTTTGAATGTGTTTCCCAAATTTTTATGTGTTGGAAACTTAATCTCCAAATTCTTATGTTGATGGCATTTGGAGATGCTACTTTTGGGAGATAATTAGGATTAGATAAGGCTATCAGGGTGGATTCTCCATGATAGGACTAGTTTATAAGATGAGAGGCTTGAACTAGCACACTCTTGCCTTCTCACCATGTGCTGCCTTTTGCTGTGAAGGCCCATACCAGATGCTGGTGCCATAATATTGAACTTCCCAGTGTCTAGAACCGTTAAGAAGTAAATTTATTTTCTGTATCAATTACCCAGTGTGATAATTATCCAGTCTGTTCAAGACCAGCCTAGGCAACATAGCAAAGCCTTGTCTCTATAGAAAATTTAAAAATTAGCTGGCCATGGCAGCATGCTCTTGTAGTCCTAACTACTTAGGAGGCTGAGACAGGAGAATCACTTGGATTCAGCCCAGGAGTTTAAGGCCGCAGTAGGCTGTGATCACACTACTGCAGTCGAGGCTGGGCAACATAGTGAGACCCTGTCTCAAAAAAAAAAAATGAATTTTTCACATAAAAGTGTGACCTAATTTACAGCTTCTCTGTAAAGATTGGCAGTTCTGACCACATGGGGCCTGTATTTCCCTGTAATCAGTCAATTCTAAGTCCCTGCTGCCCTTTGAGTTAGGGGCCATACTCCTGTTTCCTCCAGCTGTACTACTTGCAGGGTAAGTGCCCTGGTGGGCTCTTTAACTGCCCTACTTCTGTCCCATGAGCCTGCCTGGCCCTGAAGGCAGGTAAATTTCTGACTCCAACCATGCACCCCTCTTTTCAGGGAGGATGATGAACCTCACTTTGTATCTAAGGATTAATGAATGTATTGGTTAGCTGCTGCTGTGTAACAAACTATCTGAAAACTTGGTGTCTTTAAACAGTAGCTAGTTCCTTAGCTCACAAACCTACAAGCCAGTGGTTTAGGTCAATCTCTGTTGCCACCTTCACCTGTCTGATCATTTGTAGGTCAGCTGTGGTTGACTTTGTTGATCTTGCTGGATCCTCTCACATGTCCTCACTGTAGAGCCCATGCCTATGTGTAGAGACTTAGTAGGTTCCCAGTGAGACCTGATTCCCATCACTGATAACATGAATTCCCTCAGAACACTGACCTTCCTCTTTCCCCATTCTTTACTACCAGAGAACTCTGAAGGGGATAATCCATCTGATTGAGAAAATGTGTGTGATATTTTAGGAGCCAGTGACTTTCCGGGATGTAGCTGTGGACTTCACCCAGGAGGAGTGGGGGCAGCTGGACCCTACCCAGAGGACCCTCTACCGTGACGTGATGCTGGAAACCTTTGGGCATCTGCTCTCCATAGGTAAGGCCTGCTTCTCAAGCTCTGGTGACTGATTCTTCCTGGGTTATAGGTTGTGAGGCCACTGGTGTGAGGATATGACCTTGGGTTCTCACTGCCTGTGAGACATGCATGCAGGGGGTTATCTACTCTTTTTTGTCCCAATAAAAAACCTTCACTTTGTTGTGAGATGCCAACATGTCCTGACAGGAGTCTAGACTGGAGCATGGTCTGGTTCTTTCTTTCCAAAGCAATGACCCACATCCTGTGTCTTTCCCTGTGTTCAGGTCCTGAACTTCCCAAACCTGAAGTCATCTCCCAGCTGGAACAAGGAGCTCAGCTATGGGTGGCAGAGAGAGAAACCACCCAGGGCCATTGTCCAGGTAAAAACTCACCAAGTGGGAGCCCCTAATAGGAGCAGACCAAGAGATACACTTCATGGAAACGGTGGTGCCTGGGGGTCCTCAAGACCACCCTGTTTTCTAGTAGCTCACAGACTCAGCATAGAGTCATATTCATAGCTATGACTTTTTATTTTTAAGAGATAGTCTTGGGCCGGGCGCGGTGGCTCACGCCTGTAATCCTAGCACTCTGGGAGGCCGAGGCGGGAGGATCCCTCAAGGTCAGGAGTTCGAAACCAGCCTGAGCAAGGGCAAGACCCCATCTCTACTATAAATAGAGAGAAATTAATTGGCCAACTAATATATATAGAAAAAATGAGCTAGGCATGGTGGCTCATGCTTGTAGTCCCAGCTACTCGGGAGGCTGAGGCAGGAGGATCGCTTGAGCCCGGGAGTTTGAGATTGCTGTGAGCTAGGCTGACGCCACGGCACTCACTCTAGCCTGGGCAACAAAGTGAGACTCTGGCTCAAAAAAAAAAAAGAGAGATAGTCTTGCTCTGTCCCCCTTGCCGAAGTGCAGTGGCACCATCATAGCTCATTGTAACCTCAAATTCCTGAGCTGAAGTCATCCTCCTGCCTCAGCCTCCCAAGTAGCAGGAACTACAGGTGCATGCCACTGTGCTTGACTAATTTTTTAAATTTTTTGTAGAGACAGAGTCTCTATGTTGCCCCCACTGTTCTCAAACTCTTGGTCTCAAGGATCCTCCTGCCTCATCCTCCCAAAGTGTTGAGATCACAGGTGTGAGCCACTGCACCCGGCCAACAATTTATTATAATGAAAAGATACAGAGCAAAGCCAGCAGAGGGAAAAGGCACATGGAGTGAAGTCCAGAGGAAACCAGACATAAGTTTCCAGAGTCCTCTACCTGTGAATTCACACAGGACATGCTTAGTTCCCCAAGCAGTTAGTTGTGACAACACATGAGAAGTGTTTTGTCCCAGGGAAGCTTGGGAGAGACTCAGTGTGAGCAGTTAGGGATTTTTACTGGGGCTGGTCAGACACCACTGCCTGGCACAGACCAAGATTCCAGACTGCCGGGAGAAAGCCAGCGGTTTCAGAATAAACCATGTTGTGTGCATAAACTGTGGGTGCAGTGAACTACTCCTACCAGTTAGAGTAGTGATGGAAACCCTCCCCATATCCAAATTCCCGAATGCAGCCAAGGGCCAACCTTGTGAGCACACCTTTCTAAAAATGGCAATTGGGGGCCTGCCCTGTTAACTCTTTTCTGCATGATGCTCCATAGCCTTCTCACCTGTGTTCCTCTTCCTCTGAGTTCAGAGACCATTCGCCTCTTCTCCAGTGGACGTAATCCCACCCCTTCCTCTCCCTCTGCTCTGTCGTTCTTTCCAGGTTGTTCCCTCTCTCACCAGCCTTATCAGCATGCCCTTTCCATGGGATCATTCTGATGTGTGAACCTGCCCTTCATCTCCATTTTGTTCTTGCATGTCCAGAGTCTATAAACCTTTGCCCCACACCTGTCTTCTAGTCTGTTATCAATAAAGATTGCATTTAGCTGTAAATGCCTTAAAACCAGGTTAGAGCAGCTTAAAAGCAAGAGGGAAGCATATTTCTCACAAAGCAGGAGTCCTGAGTCTGCTGGCATTGACTAGGCATCTCAGAGATGCCACAGCCAGTTGTTCTGTGATTCTCCCAGGCGATCCTTGGGGTTACTGTGTGACTACAACAGCTCCATCTATCATATCTGCACCAGGCAGGAAGGAGGGGGAAAAGTAGGAAGAATGATGCCCACCACATCTGTCCCCTTTTGTCATAACTCCAGATGTTATCCATTGGGGTCTCTTTGGGCAGGACTAGGTCACCTCCACCTGCCCTGACCCTAGTTGCTAGGAAGGCTAGAAAGGGGGCGTAGGTCTAGATTATCATAATTGGCTTAGGCAAGTCATAATTCCTCCCCTTGATTGGTGCGTTGGTAACCTGACCACATACTAGAAGAAGGAGGATTTGGCCAAAGGATGCACAACCAGCAGTACCTGCAGATCATCCTCCCACCTGAATGCTTCTGATGACACCCAGGTCTTTCTGATTCTGCATGGAGACACATGTACCTCCTAATAGGTACATGTGATCTACCCTGGGGTCGGGCGGGGGGTGGGGGTGTGAATCTGCAAGCATGCCTTAGTGTATTCCTGCCTCATTTATTGGTTGTAACTGCTGTTACTTCAGACTTTTATGTCAGAAGCAAATTATCTTCCTGGACATAGGCCTTTGACCCACTGGTTTTATGCTGTAACTAAATCCAGGATCTAAAATAATATGTGAGGCTGGTCCGAGTGCAGTGGTGTTTACAACTAATTCATAACCAGTTACATATTTGTTCCTTCTCCACTCCCACTTCTTCACTTGAGTAGCCTTAGCAAAAATAATAAAATGTGTCCTGTAAATATTAAGCAAAATGTCATGCTTGTACAGATTAGGGGTATGGGGTCAAAATTGTGATGGACAGACTATTTCAAGAACTTAACATCCACAGCCTGGGCAACATAGCAAGACCCTATCTCTATAAGAATTGAAAAATACACATCTGGCCTAGCATGGTGGTACGCACCTGTAATCCCAGCTACTAGGGAGGCTGAGGCTGGGGGATCACTTGAGCCCCAGAGTCTAAGGCTGTAGTGAGCTATGATTGTATCACTGCACTCTAGCCTGAGTGACAGAGCTAGACCCTGTCTTGGGGTGGGGGGTGGGATCCAGAAAATCCAGAAGCAGATTTTCAAAGCTTTTTGTTAAAAGAAAAACATATTTTTCATGTACTACTTTGTATTAGTTTCCTATTGCTGCTGTAACAAATTACCACAGTCTAGGTGGCTTGGAAAAGCACAGATTTATTTTCTTATAGTTGTGGAGGTCGGCAGTCCAAAGGTTCATCGGGGCTGGTTCCTGCTGGCAGCTCTAGGGGAATATCTGTTTCTTTGTTTTTCTCGGCTTCTGGAGGCTTCCCACTTTCCTTGGCTCGTGGGTCCTTCCTCCATCTTCGTAGCACATCACTCTGACCACTGTTTCCATCATAACATCCCCTTTTCTGACTCAGGTCCTCCTGCCTCCCTCCTACATGGACCCTTTGGTGAGATTTAGGGCCACAGGACAATCTGCCATTTTAAGAAGCTTAACTTAATTATAGCTGCGATGTAGTTTTGCCACATAAGGTTCCAGTGATTCAGATGTAGGCATCTTTAAGAGGCCTCCCACATACTTGATTAAAAGAGGGAATAGTGTTTTGTTTTGATTTCTTTATAAGGAAAAGAGTCGTGGTCCAGGAAGATCCCCATTCCTAGTGTGCCCACATGCTTTGGTAGGCTGGGGCTGGCTGTGTGATCTCGAGCCCCTCCGTGACCCCTGTCACTTGTCTTGCTTGATTTCTTACTCTTTCTTTTCTGTAGGAAACATGGCTTCACTTGCTGCAGGTCACCTTCTGGCTGACTGCAGTCCCAGCTCTTCTCTCAGTTCCTCTCTATCAGCTGTTCACCCTCTTGGTGGGGACACCATGGCTTCCCAAACACTGGGCTTGATGGTTTTCCTGGCGACTGGTGCTGTGGCTTTGGCCTCCAGGTTGATGCAGGCCAAAACTTGAGCCTGTCTCAGACTGGATGCTCTGTGTTCCTCACCAGGCCAGTTCACCCCTCACCTAGTGGCCTCCAGTCCCCCTTCTCCTGGTCTTCCTCCCTGCTCTTCCCACAGGCATCATTAGTTTCAATTGCAGACTATGTTTTCTTCTAAGAGTTTTATAGGCTCAGTGGCACATTGGACTAAATGTCTCTAAGAACATCAACAGTGTTATCTCCCAGCCAGTCTGCTGGCTCAGAGCCTGTTCAGCAGACGTTCCTGAGCACCTACCATGTGCTGCTGCCTGCACTGTGGATGCAGCAAAGAAAATCACAGATGAGGCCTAGCCCTTGCTCAGCATTGAAGGAGATGGGTCTGAGAAGTGGTTACCAACACCAGTTGGTGATAAGGCTGTGAAGAAAGTTGTACCTGGGAAGGACAGGGCAGGGCACTCATGAACAGGAGAGGACAGGCAGGGAGGCCTGTTTGAGAAGGTGACAGCAAGCTGGGACACGAGGGAGAGGTGGACAGATATCTGGGTTGAGGGTTCTAGGCAAAGGGAGCAGCATGTGCAGAGGGTTGAGGAGGGACATGGGAACCTACTGGAGGAATGATGAGGAGGCAGCAGGGAGCAGAGTGAGGAGAGGTCAGTGAGGGGTGTTGTGTCCATCACCAGAAGTGACGTGCAGAGTGAGTGGAGGAGCGACTAGGGCTGACTTGTGGTGGTGTATGGGTGGATCTATTTGGTTTTTTAAACAGCTTTATTAAGATATGATTCACGTAACATAAAGTTCACCCATTTAAAGTATATAGTTCAGTGGTTTTGAGTATATTCACAGATCGTACATCCTTCACCACTATCCAATTCCAGAATATTGCATCACTCTCTTAGTCATTTTGGGCTACCATAACAAAATACTACACAGCTTGGGTGGCTTAACAGACATTTCTCACAGTTCTGCAGGCCAGAAGTCCAAGATCAAGATGCCAGCTGATTAACCTTCTGATAAGGGTCCGTTCCTTGTTGCAGAAGGCTGCCTTCTCACTGTGTCCTCACATGTCAGAAAGAGAGAGAAGGAAGCAAGCTCTTTAGTATCTCTTATAAAGGCACTAATCTCATTCAGAAAGGTTCCACCCTCAAGACTTAATCACCTTCCAATGTCCCCATCTCCAATACCCTCACATGAATTTGGGGAAGATACAAACATTCAGTCCACAGCAGCCACCTCAAAAGTTGCCTATTAGCAACGTTTTTCCTAGCCCCTGGCAATCACTAATCTACTTTCTGCCTCTGTGTTTTTGCCTGTTCTGGACATTTCATATAAATGGTATCTTATAATATGTGACCTTTGTGTCTGACTTCTTTCACTTAGCATAATGTTTTCAAGGTTCATCCATGTTGTAGCATGTATCAGTATTTTCTTCCTTTTTGTGGCTGAATAATATTCCATTGTATGGATTGACTACTTTTTGCTTATCCATCTGTTGACAAGCATTGGGATTGTTTCTTTTTTTGGCTATTACCGTGTTTCCCCGAAAATAAGACAGGTTCTTACATTTATTCTTCCTGAAGAAGACACCTTAGGGCTTTTTTTAATTACGGTACAACAACCTACATTTATTCAAATATAGTTAAGTCATCTTCTTCTGGAACATCATCATAGTAAAATGGCAGCCATAGCTTCCTTTTTCCCCCTGGGGACACACAATACCTAAAGTGGAGCGTCCTGCTCCTCACTTCACTGAGGAGACTTTCCCCTCAAAGTCTCAGCTTGCAGCACGCACAGGATGGCCAGGACCTGACAGGGGGAGCCAACCTTGTTGGTGGGGCTGCCCGCACCTTTCTGGTCACCTCTGGGATAGTAGCTGTCACAATGGGGCAGATGAGAAGGAGTACTCGCTTTCTTTACCACTCCGAGACGAAATGCATGGGTTGTGCAGACGTGCTGCATAGCCATGCCCATCACTAGGTCTTATTTTCAGGTGGGGTTTATATTGCGCAAATGCTTAGAAATCCTGCCAGGGCTTATTTTATGGGTAGGTCTTATTTTCGGGGAAACACGGTATATGAATAGTGCAGCTGTGAACATTCATGTATAAATTTTTATATGGGCCAACCTGTATTTTATAAGAATCCTCTGAGTACAATGCAGAGAGTTGTATTTGGGGGCCAGAGGTGAGAGAGAGCAGGAAGCCTAGCACCTGGCCTGTCTCTGCTCCTCCAGCACCTCTCCTGTGGTCAGGCTCTTGTTCATTTCTTCCTTCAGTGTGTCCATCCAGCCTTCACTGAAACAGGCATTTTTGGCACCTACTACCTGTCAGCTCTAGGTACTAGCTGTGGACAGTCTGTGTCATGAGATGGACCCTGAAAGAATGGATATATGTGTTGTCGGCAAGACTGGAGCATGTGAGGGGGGCTCAAGAGGGCTGAGGGAAAGCAGGGAAGCAGGGCCCACAATGGAGTCCATGTCCTAATCCCCAGACCCAGTTATCTTGGGTTACTTGGTGGGCCCATTGTAATCACAAGAGTCATTATAAGAACGGGCAAGAGGATTAGTCAGCATAGGAGATGAGATAATAGAAGCAGAGGTCATTAAGAGAGAGATTTGAAGATGCTATACTGCTGGCCTTGGAGGTGAAGGAACAGGCCTGGGAATGAAGGCAGCCTTTAAAACTAGAAGAGTTTCCCCTAGAGCCTCCAAGAGAAACCGGCCCTGCCAACACCTTGATTTTAGCACTTCTGCATTCTAGAATTGTAAGATAAATAAACGTGTGTTGTTTTAAGGTGCCAAGTTTGTGGTAAGTTGTTACAACAGCAAACGGAACCAGTATAGCTTCACTTCATTGTCAGTACCTGGCCAACAGCAGGGCTCAATAAATATTTGTTGACATATTTGAAGACGGGGCACTTGGTGTCAAAATAAGACGAGGGCCAGGCACAGTGGTTCACACCCGTAAGTCTAGCACTCTGGGTGGTCGAGGCAGGAGGATCACTTGAGCTCAGGAGTTCAAGACCAGCCTGAGCAAGAAGAGACACCATCTCTACTAAAAATAGAAAGAATTAGGTGGGTGTGGTGGCAAGTGCCTGTAGTCCCAGCTACTGGGGAGGCTGAGGCAGGAGGATCACTTGAGCCCGGGAGTTAGAGGTTGCAGTGAGCTATGATGATGCCTCTGCATTCTAGCCTGGGTGACAGAGTGAGACTCTGTCTCCAAAAAAAAGAAAAGAAAAGAAAAGAAAAAGGAGAATCAGGGGACTTACCAAGGTAATTGCTAGTATCCTAACTGAGTAACCTAAGGTGTTGGGGGCCTGTCCCGACTCCTTTTTTCCCCCCAACCTCTCAGAGCTGTTTGGTTTTCTTTTAGTCTGGGAGCCTAGACGAGAAGACCAAGCATCACCCAAGAAGCAGGTACTTCTGGAAGAGGAGCCAGCCCATGTGATGGAAAGGGAGGGATTCCTTAGAGATACTCCTTGTCCTTCCATGTTAGGGGAAAACTGGGAGTCTGGAGGCCAGGACAAGGCACTCAGGAAGGACCAGAATAACTTGAAGCAGTTGGAATTTGGCCTCAAGGAAGCACTAATTCAAGATGAAGGCTATGAAACTCTCAGACTCCGGGAAAACTGTGTCCTGAGTTCAAACCTAAATCTATTCCCAGAGATTTCTAGGAAAGACTATTTCCGTTCTTATGACTCACAGGATACAAACTCGAAACATAATTCAAGCTTAGTAGATCAGCAAACAACGTCCCCAGGAAAACAGCTGTGTGAAAACAGTGACTGCCTCAAAGCTTCAAGTCAGGCTGACCCAGTTACAGAACTTGCAAGAAACCAAGTGCAGGACAAACCCTACAAATGTACTGACTGTGGGAAGTCATTTAACCATAATGCACACCTCACAGTGCACAAGAGGATTCATACAGGAGAGAGACCTTATATGTGCAAAGAATGTGGGAAAGCCTTCAGCCAGAACTCCTCCCTTGTTCAACATGAGCGAATCCACACAGGAGACAAGCCGTATAAGTGTGCTGAATGTGGGAAATCTTTCTGCCATAGTACACACCTTACTGTGCACCGGAGGATTCACACAGGGGAGAAACCCTATGAGTGTCAGGACTGTGGGAGGGCATTCAACCAGAATTCATCCCTGGGTCGGCACAAGAGGACACATACTGGAGAGAAGCCGTACACCTGCAGTGTGTGTGGGAAATCCTTCTCTCGGACCACTTGCCTTTTCCTGCACCTGAGAACTCACACTGAGGAGAGGCCCTATGAGTGTAACCACTGTGGGAAGGGCTTCAGGCACAGCTCGTCCCTGGCCCAGCATCAGCGAAAACATGCTGGGGAGAAGCCTTTTGAGTGCCGCCAAAGGCTGATCTTTGAGCAGACGCCAGCTTTGATGAAGCATGAGTGGGCAGAAGCCTTTGGCTGCGACCCACCTTTGAATCAAGATGAGAGGACTCACCAGAGCGACAGGCCCTTTAAATGTAATCAGTGTGGGAAGTGTTTCATTCAGAGCTCTCACCTCATCCGACACCAGATAACTCATACCAGAGAGGAGGAGCCCCGGGGGCGTAACCGACGGCGTGAACAGTCCTTTGGCCGGAGCTCACACCTTGGAGCTCACACCTTGTCCGGCATCAGCACTTAAATTCGAGGGACAACTCTGCAGGCAGGGCAAAGGCAAGACAGTCAGAAAACAAGGCTCTGGCCTTGTTTGACATCCACGAAATCATGCAAGAGAAAAGCCCCATGCATGTTATTGGGGTGGAAGAGCCTTCTGTGAGTGCTTCCATGTTATTTGACATCAGAGAATCCACATAGGAGACAAACTCTGCAGATGACTTTTAACCACAGGTACAAAAATGTGGTAAGTCCACATGGTGGAATCATGGAAAGGGGCTAGGAGTGGAAATATTGATGATGACCTCTGACTTTTTGTGGAAATGGTGTCTCCCAAACACCTGAGGTTAGTGGTTTCCAAATTTATCAAACTAAGTGCACCCTTTAACAACAGATATTTTGTAATGTTCCCTCTGTTACTCTAAAATGAGTTAACAAGTAATAAAACCTACTCACATGTGTAATGTCAAAAAATCAACATACAGCCCATTTTGTAAAGGATAATTAAAGTGAAAGTAATTTATGGTAGAGTAGTGTAATAGAGTAATGTGTGCTGAGTCTATGCGGTATCTCACCTTGTCATTGTGTGGGCCCAGTTATTCCAGGAGACCTGGGGCAATAGTCTATTGTTTATGAACTGGTACAGGCTATGGTGTTAGCCAGGAAATACCATGACAGGCATTCCTATATGGGATTTAATTTTACAATATAGTGACTAACTGTTGGATAAGTTTTGAAGAAAACAAAATGTCATCACATTTCTGGAAAATTCTTTGTAAATTTCAAGCATGCAGCAATTGTGTTTATGTGTGAAGTTGATTTTTTGTACTGCTAACAGATTGTTTCACACTTGTGTCCATGGTCCACTGGGGCCAGCTTTGTGCTTCATAGCCATTGCAGTGTGCTTGGCTCCTGCCCTCATTTCAACCACACATATCTGCAAATCATATGACATAGATGCACATATAATTTCACTACATTCTGTGGTTGGTGTCACAAGTCCTTTTGAAAACCATTGCCTCAGAATGAGCCAGAGGTTCTCATTCAGGTGGCTTTTGCCCCCAGGGAACATTTGGTGATGTCTGGAGACGTTTTTGTTTGCAGTGACTGGGGGGAAGGGTGCCATTGGCATCTAGTGAGTAAAGGCCAGGGATGCTGCTCAGCATCCTACAGTGCCCAGGACTGCTCAACAAAGAATTGTCTA
Source organism: Mirza zaza (assembly GCA_008750895.1). Classification (NCBI taxonomy): domain Eukaryota; kingdom Metazoa; phylum Chordata; class Mammalia; order Primates; family Cheirogaleidae; genus Mirza; species Mirza zaza. The sequence continues at coordinate 32,587 of VSMD01117674.1, read as the reverse complement.
GCCCCAGAAGTCGATAGTGCCAAGGTGGAGAAGCCCTGGCATAAACCCAGCCCAGCAATATAGCCAGTGTTTTCTAAACTCTGAAAATTGATTAATTGGGTTGTACTAACAATCATGTAAGTTTGATTTTAACAAATGGTGTCATCAGCTAGTTTATACATGATATATTTTTTAGTAAATCTTGCAGCATTCATAATGGGAAGAAAGGAAGAGAATATTTTTCTGAATAATCTTTTAGCATTTATTGTGGACATTTTAAAACATGAATAATATATTTTCACTGGTATCTGTACCCCTCTCCTGCCACTGGATTATTTTCACATCAGTCCCAGAAATCATATTATTTCATCTCTAAGAGGCAAGACTTTAAATATATATATATAAAACCATACCATGTTGATCCTTAGGGACAAATCCATTCTCATCATCATACTTAGCCATCATTTGCCCTCTTTGGTGCGCACTGATGCTGTGAAAGCAACAGTGGCAGAGCTGCCAAGCCTGAGTTCCGGTCAGGGCAGTGGCCCCAGGGTTCTTTGTATCTTTCCCCACTGGGCACTGCAGTAAAGAAAACAAAAATGCTCATTTAATGATCTGTGATGCAACAAGAAAAATTATTCATTTTATTAAATCTTAAGTCGAATTACATTGACATTATCACATATCATCAAATATCTAGTGTTGAGATGTCCCTGATTGCCTCATAAATTTGTTTTCTATTTGTTTTGCTGTAATTATGATCAAAACAAGGTCTACACAGTACATTTGGTTACTTTGCTTTCTTAAGTCTCTATTAATCCCACTCTTTTTTAGTCCTATATTTGTTGAAGCAAACAAAAACAGAATAACGTAAATTTTGTCCCCACCATGAGCCTGCCCATCACACCCTACTGAGTGGCCTCATGAGGTCCTGTGACTCCTGCTGGACTTCTACTGTTCTCATAGCTCATCTCCCCTACCTTGCTTGGGGCCTCTGCTGGAGGACCATTGGAAGATCTTTTACCCAACTGTCAGTGCCAGGCAAAGCAAGACTGTCAGTCACATTTTTATAGGAAGCAGAATATTCTAACATGACCATTTTAGTGTCCATAGTGGGAAGCTCCACCTTCATCGTCATACTGCTTTCCTCCAGGTTTTCTCCTGAGGAAAGCAAGAGTTTCTGGCCTTTTGTCCATGCAGTTCTTGACACAGAACACTACATCAGGCCGGGCGCAGTGGCTCACGCCTGTAATCCTAGCTCTCTGGGAGGCCGAGGTGGGCGGATCGTTTGAGCTCAGGAGTTCAAGACCAGCCTGAGCAAGAGCGAGACCCCATCTCTACTATAAATAGAAATTAATTGGCCAACTCACATATATAGGAAAAATTAGCCGGGCATGGTGGCACATGCCTGTAGTCCCAGCTACTTGGGAGGCTGAGGCAGCAGGATTGCTTGAGCCCAGGAGATTGAGGTTGCTGTGAGCTAGGCTAACGCCACGGCACTCACTCTAGCCTGGGCAATAAAGTGAGACTCTGTCTCAAAAAAAAAAAAAAAAGAACACTACATCAAGGTGTTGGTCCTTGGTGTCTCATAGCACAAGGGATATAAAAACCAAGGATTTAAACCTGCCTAATTTCTAACTTAAAATGAAACAAATCATTGACTGTCCATAAGCTGTAGCTACAGCCAAATGCCTATTCCACTAATACATTCAGTCATATGCTGCAATCATGCAAAACATCACCAGGTCATTCCTTTGGTATTCCCATTACAGTTGCATCCTAATGAAGTTAGATACCATCAACATCAAAAATTAGAAGGAAGGAAAATTGATCACAGTACATCTCAACGTGTAAAAAGTGCTTCGTAAAAATAAACTGCAGAAGAAATTTTGGATTGGCAGGGTATAGAGTTGAATGGAAGAGTGATCATTCTGGGAAAACACAGCAGCAGTTCTCATAACCCTGTCAGAATGGATGAGCATCAGAACTCACTGCCATCTGAACTTCCCATGTCATTTTTCTTCTTTGGATGTGGGGAGTTTTCATCAGAGCAGAGATAGCTCCCAGGATGTTTAGAGTCACCTTTTTGATTCATCTCTAGGGGTTCTACAAAACCCTGTGAATGGCATGGATTTCTCTGCCCTTCCGTTTTCCTCTGGGTGGTCCTCAGGTACTTCCCTTGTCAGTTTTCACCTTGGCCTGTGCCACCTCCATTTCGTTCTTAACAGATAACCTTCCCTTTGTATAGCTAAGAAAAGGTGCGTCTTCAGGTGGTGCTGCAATAATAGTTCTGTTAGGTAGTACCATTTTACAGATAAGGAAAATTAGGCACAGGACAAAAGTTAGTAGTAACTAAAACAAAAGTAATCAGCCCAAGGTTGCACAGCTAGGAAGTGGTAGAGTTGGAATTTCTTGTCAGTACCCAGCAGACTGGCTTAAACCAGTCAGGCTTTGAAGGCTATCTTTTCCTTGGCTCAACGAAAAGGTCAGTAGGTCACCTACCTGACCTACTCTGACAGGTAGGTCAGAGCCAGTGTTTCTGTAGTTCTGTCAACCTTTCCCTCATAGTCGTGGGGAGACTACATTGGTTCCAGCCATCTCATCTGCAATCAAGACTGGAAAAAGATGGGGGAAGGGCAGGCCCACACTCATCTCTCCAATGATGTTTCAAGGAAAGGCTCTTCCAGAAGCTTCTGGCACGTGCCCACATATGTCTCTGGTCAGGACTGGGTGACAGGGATACCCCTGATAACAAGGGGCATTGGCTTTCTAACCTCTGTGATGGGGACAGTTAGGAGAGAAAGGTCTCAGGAAGTGAGTGATGGATAGGCAACAACAGCAGCATTTGCCATCTTTCTCCTCCAGTCTCTTGGAAGAACCACCTGTGCTTCCCATTTCCTTCACCCCAGCTCACATCTCAGCCCCTCTGTCTGCACCTGAGGCTTCACAGAAACCGCTGTGGCCATGGATGCATGGCACCGCCTCCCAGCATTGTCTGTCTTCATCTCCAGGATTGTCAAGCTTGCTGATCTTTTTGCAAGCTTCCATCCTCTTGCATTCTGGGAATCCTTCCAACTCTTCAGCAACTTCTCATCCTCCCCTCACCCTTCCTAAATGTCAAGGTCCCTGGGGTGTTGTCCTGGGTGCCCATCTTGTGCTCCAGGGCCTCCCCAGGTGTCATCCACTCCCTGGCTTTGTGCTCTTCACACGCAAGTCAGAGTCTGGTGCTTCTGAGTTCTGAGCTTCAGGGCCAGATAGCAGCTGTCTGCTTCCGGGCACCTCCACCTAGATGTGCTATAAGCTCCCCCAACCCAGCATACCCAAAACAGAACTCATTTTCCCATCCAAACTAGTCTTTCCTCTCCTGGTCCCTTTCATGGGGGTTATTGTCACCTGCCATCTCCTCACTAAGGCCAGAAAATTAGTCTTCCTTGACCTCTCCCCTTCTTGACTCCATGGGGAGTCAGAGGTGCTATTGATTTTGCCATGGAAACATCTCTGATCTACTCACTTCATTCCATCCCCACTGTCACCACCCTGAGTGGGGAAGTGACATGCTACCACGTGGCCCAGTCAGAATGTGTACAGACAACCCGAGATCAGAGCCTCACTTTTGAGCGTTCCTCCTTTCTGCCCCACGAGCAGTTGGGGTGCAGACTTGGGAATCCAGACAGACATGCTCCTCCACTTTAGGAAGGAAGGCTCAGCAATAACATGGTTCTAGGCATCTCCAGAAGCCAGGCCTTCGATTGCCTCAATCCTTCCACCTTGGACCCCAAAATAGCAGATCCTGAAGGGATCATGTTTTGATATTTCTCAGAGTGAACACACTTGGCTGAGGTTGTAGCAGCCCCACTGTAAACTGAGGCCAAACACATTAAGTAGAAGGAACAAGTGGTATCGATCTTTGTGTATTTTCCATTTCTCATTTCAATTCATGTTTTCTAGGCATGATGTTCCTACTGGTTTCCTTGTAGATATTTTGAAACAGATAAGAAACTCCTTGGGAAATTATGTAACTAGGGAAAATACATAGTTTTTTTGTTTGTTTGTTTATAAAAGTCATGCAAGTTCTTTGTAGCAAAACTTAGAAAATGCACAAAAGTTAAAAAAAAAAAAACATGGAAACTTACATAAAATTTGTTTCCTCTTCAGCCATCCTTAGATGGCAATTACCATTGAGATTTTGCTAATTTTCCTTGCAACTTTTTCTTAAAATATGCATACGTATACACATACATATAGCATACACTAAATCTTATAAACACACAGGCATATATACGTGTATAGTTAACGTGCATTTAGAAATTTGGGATCCTGGCCAGGCACAGTGGCTCATGCCTGTAATTCTAGCACTCTGGGAGGCCGAGGCAGGAGAATTGCTTGAGTTCAGGAGTTTAAGACCAGCCTAAGCAAGAGCAAGACCCTGTCTCTACAAAAAATAGAAAAATCAGCTGGGCATGGTGGTCCTGGCCTGTATTCCCAGCTATCTGGGAAGCTGAGGCAGGAGAATCACTTGAGCCCAGGAGTTTGAGGTTGCTGTGAGCTGTAATTATGCCACTGCACTCTTCCTGGGGTGACAGAGCAAGACTGTCTCAAAAAAAAAGTGGGCGATCCCTTCTAGTTCTCTTGTAACATGTGCTTCTTACTATCTTTTGAGGATTTTCTCTATGGGTTTCATGTAGCTTTTAAAATGCCATGAGGATTGTAACAATGTACCCTCCACCCAGTATTTTGCCAGCCTTGAGCTTTCTCAATGGGGATGTGGGGAGGGGAGGGGTCCTATATATTTCCAGTGGGCGTATGAATTGATAACTTCTGTGGAGGGTAGTTTATCAGTTGCTATCTAAATTACAAATATATAAACCTTTGTCTCAGCAAAACCTGCTGGGAATGAACCCTACAGATATATTTGTATGTGTACAGACTGTACTTGGTTTTCTTCATTATGCTGTTGATTTTAAAAGTAAAAATTCGGAAATAACCTCCATGTCCACCATGGGGAACTACTAGGTTGAGTATCCCTTATCTGAAGTGCTTGAGACCAGATGTGTTTTGGATTTCATATTTTTGGATTAGGGATGCTCAGTTGTACTATTGTGAGAATGAGCTCCAAGATAAATGGGGAAAAAGCAAGGTATAAAACTGTATAGTGTGTTTCCATTTGTGTAAAGAGGAAGCATTTGCTTATACATATACACACACATAATCTCTGAAAGGGTAAAAAGTAAACAAGCATACTGGCTGCCCTTGGGGAGGAGAATTGGGACAGTGATCAGGAATAATTTTCATGCTATATCTTTTTATATTTTTGGAATTTTGAAACATGTAAAAGTATTACCAGTTCAAAAAATAAATTTAAATTTAAAATCTCAACTCTTTCAAATTAAAGTAAATTTGATCATTTGTTTCATTGTTTACTGTCTGCCTATCCTTTACCAGAATGTCTACATGAGTAGAGACTGTGTGTCTTAGTCACACCTGTTTTACTTATGCTTATGTGTGTATGTGCTCAGTTAATGGAACCAGTTGAGTTAAAACAGCTTAAACTCCTTGATAACACCAAAGATGTAAGATTACATAAAGTTTCCTGGAAGGTGGTTGTAGTGCACACATAAATTTCCAAGTTACCTGATTAAATTCCCTGTATCAGTCAGCCCAAATTATGAGAACCCCCTGCATACAACTTGTGGCCAAGAGCCTAGTCCTCCATTTCTGATGGTATCTGTGCATATCCTCTGAGGCATTCTAGTTGTTTCTGCAGTGTGGTAACTGGGAAGAAATCTGCATCCAGTCTGAAAAGCAGTCTCCCATAGGTTTCTTGTAAGAAGATCCAATGCGAACATCTTCCAGAATGCAATGTCCAATATGGTACAACTATTTAGGTGTAATTTAATTAAAATTAAATACGAAATTCAGTTCCTCATTCACTAGCTATGTTTCAACTTTTCACTAGTTACATTTCCATCATTAAAGATAGGTGGCTGAGAGGACTTTTTGAATTCCACCTTAAGAATATCTGGCTGTAGTGGGCATAGGGAAAAGGGACCGGGTCAGCTTGCACATTTGGAGTCTTCCCCACCAGGTCACACAGGCCTGCTGCATATGGATGGAATTTTCATGTCCCACAATGTAACCAGGAACATCCCTTAATTAAGGAAGATGTTTTGCATCACACAGGGCTACCCATTATTCTTGGGGAGTCACAGACATACAGAAAAAGGAATATACAGGGACGTTCACTGCATGTGTTTATAGTTGCTCAATTTCCAGCTAAATGGGTAGGGGAGGAAAGGATAAAGAAGTGGTAAATTTATGCAATGGAACACTAACCTTTAATTTTTGTAATGTTTAATGACGTGGAGAAATGTTCAGGGTCAGCAGAAGAAAACAGAAATGTGTAAAATCTGATTATGATTTTTTTATACTTTATATGGACAAATCTAAATTGGATACATAAAAAATGTCGAGATCATTTTAAAAAACAGCAACTGAGGATCCATTCTAGATTGAAGCCAACACGAAATGGGACAGCAGAGTGCAATCCGTAGTTTTTTTTTTTTGAGACAGAGTCTCACTCTGTTGCCCAGGCTAGAGTGAGTGCTGTGGCGTCAGCCTAAGTCACAGCAACCTCAAACTCCTGGGCTCAAGCAATCCTCCTGCCTCAGCCTCCCAAGTTGCTGGGACTACAGGCATGCACCACCATGCCTGGCTAATTTTTTCTATATATATTAGCTGGCCAATTAATTTGGGTCCCGCTCTTGCTCAGGCTGGTTTCGAACTCCTGACCTCGAGCAATCTGCCCGCCTCTGCCTCCCAGAGTGCTAGGATTACAGGCGTGAGCCACCGCCCCCGGCCCGTAGTTTTTAATTTGTGTTTAAATAAAAGATAAAAGCTACCTTAAACGTTATTGAGAGAACTGGAGAAATTAGCATATGGAGTGGATTAAGTTTCAACGTCGTTTCTTGGGTAGGTCGACGAATGTACGTGTTCTTTGGGGATTTCTGAAGGATATACAAGGTGCAGGATTAAAAACAAGCCCTGAAACTATATACTTTTATATCTATGTGTGTACGTGAGCATAAAGAGAAAACAGTACCTACGCTGTATATTTTTTAAAAAACACACAAAACTACACGTGTCAACGACAGGTTCCCACGCCCCGCGGCTCCCACGCGCCCGCCACGGCGCCGCCTCCTTGTGCACTCCATTTCCCAGAAGGCGGTTCGCCCGGGGCCAGCCCGGTGCGCAGGGCCTTCTGGGAGGCGGAGTCCTGGGCAGACGCCGAAGTCGGCCGGAAGTGCCGGCTGCGGGTGTCAGCGGCGCGGCTGGGAGCTGGGTCTGGCGTGCGGCCTGACTCTGAGGAGGCTGCGGCGGAGGCGAGTCCGCGGTTCTTATGGGGCAGCGAGTGTGACTGTGAGGGACAGAGAGGCGCCTGCGGCCGAGTGTGCACGCAGGACTGGAGTGACCAAGCGGGCAGGCGGAGCCCATGCGGGGAGCGCGGACCCGGGACGGGCAGGCCGTCGGAGCGGGGTGAGGAGACGTGCGCGTGTGCTTTTTGGGTGTGCGGGAAGCGACCTCGGCCTCTCAGGCAAGGGTCACCGCGCATGCGTCAGTGTGAGGGGGTTGTCCTGCAGGTATACTCCAGATGTGTGAGTGTGCCCTATGCCCCTTTCCTGTCATTCCCCATTCTCAACTCCCCCCGCCCCCTCGCAGTCCCTAATCTACTTTATGTGTCTAGATTTGCCTGTGTGGACATTTCATACAAATGGAGTCAAATAGTATGTGGTTTCTTGTGTTTGGCTTTTCTCATCTAACATGTTTTCAAAGTCCGTCTATATGTCAGTTCTTCATTCCTTTTTATACTGAATAATACTCCATTGTATGAATAGACCAGTTTGTTTACCCATTCATCAGTTGATGGACATTTGGGTTGATTTCAACTCTTCTGATATTATAAGTAATACAGCTGTGAATATTCATGTACAGGTGTTTGTGTGGTGGGTTGGTTGATTTGTTTGTTTTTGCAGAGACAGAGTTTCACTATTACCAAGGTGCTCTCGAACTCCTGGGGTCAAGTGATCCTCCCACCTTGGCCTCCCAGGGTATACGGATTACAGGAGTGAGCCACTGTGCCCAGCCTGAACATACGTTTTTAATTTGAGAGGAGAAGGCCATGGGTGGACCTAGGTTGTGAAAATCCTGGCCTGGATGTATCTGTGTGTCTGTTCTTGGAGCACATGTATGCATGGCTGTGACCACACCTTCTTGCTGCCTGTGCTCATCATACTTCATTTTCTAGAATTCCAGGCCTAGGCCCTCAAAGTAAAAGCCAGGAGCGCAGAGCCCCACCACTGTATATGAGTAGAGGGAAGGAGACAATGACTCTGGAAATAGGAACCTGTCTCTGCAAGAATCACCAGCAACCTGGGATCTCTGCTCAGGACTGAAACCAGAGGTCCTCCCTGCCCAGTAGCTCCTGAGGCCAAGCAGCCTGGAGATGCAGCAAAGGGTCAGGTGATGGAACCAGAGTTGCCAGGTGTGGTGGATAGTGGGGTAGCGGTCACTCTGGTACAGGAGGCAGACATGGGTCTAGATGTTTTCAGAAACCACATCTCCCTGGTCACTCCCATGCTGCTCCTGCTGCCTTCCCTCCACTGCCCTGCCTTCCTTAGCCTGGTCCAGGCCACCACCTCCTAATGGGTTTCTTGCCTCTTATTGCCTGCTCCATTGCTCTCCACACAGCACTGGGGGAGGGGGTGTCTTTTAACCCTGACTGGGCCACCCCATGCTCTAAACCCTCCCTTGCTGCCCAGGCCATCAGAGCAGGGTTGGCAAACTCTTCCTGTAAAACACCAGACAGGAAATGTTTTCGGCTTTGCAGTCCCAGAGGCAAAACAAGGATGTTATGTAGGTACTTATTTAGCAAGAGAGAACACACATGTCTTCATCCAATTTTTTATTCATAAAATCTGAAATTTAATTGATAGATGCTGAAATCTGAGCTTATAATAATAATAATAGCATTATTAATCTTTTAATATTTTTCCCCTCCCAGTCTCTTAAAAAATGTAAAAGCCATTTTTAGCTCACGGGCTGTACAAAAGCAGGCAGTGGGCCAGAGTTTGCTGACCTCTCATTTGAAACAAATTTAGACTTCTTCTCATGCCTTCCAGGCCCCGTGTGACCTGATTTCTGCATTTCCAGACCTCACCTAAGGCTCTCCTTCTGCCTGTCGTGCTTCCATTCTGGCCACTCAGTTGTCTTCTCCTCAGAGGCCCTCCCTGGCCACCTCATCCAAAATAGGTCCTACACACATTCATATCATGTACCTATGACATTTGAAGCTTTTATACTTATTCCTTCATTATAGACTGTTGAGCTTCATGAGGTGGTGCCCAGCCCATGAAGTATTTGTTAAATGAATGAACGAACAAAGTACCTTCCACAGCAGGTACTGTTACCATGTTTTACAGGTAGGGAACAGACCCCAAGGATTGTGAGGAGCCTAGAATCACAGCAGAAAGTGGTGAAGTTTTAATCCTAGGTCCGACAGACTTGTATATCATCTGCCACACTTGCTGTTCCCAGGTTAGGAACAAGATGGGGAGGAAGGTATGGGTACTGGGCAAATCAGGGCTGCAAGATTATATTCAATACCCTTCCCTCTGTGGGAAGAAACCAAAGGCCCTGAGTCAGCCCTTCCTTCAGAACCTGAGTTCAGGACAGCTGGGACTATTGATTTTTCTCTCTATAGAACAGAGGTCCCTAACCTATGGTAGGTTGTGTAATTATTTCCTTATATATTACAGTGTAACAATAATAGAAATAAAGTACACAATAAATGTAATGCGCTTCAATCATCCAGAAACTATGCCTGCTTCCCTGGTCTGTGGAAAAATTGTCTTCCATGTAAACGGTCCCTGGTGCCAAAAAGGTTGGGGACCACTGCTGTGAAGCACTCGCCTGCCTAGCGGCTCACACAGCCCCATGCAGTCCCCATAGAGGCATCCTGTCGCTGCCGTGCATGAACCATGATAGCATAGAGCTGAGGCCACAGGCTGTTACAAGGCACATAATTCATTCTGTATGAAGTTCAAGAATAGGCAAAACTTGTGGGAATCCCAGCAATAGTTGTCTCTGGGCTGGGGTGCCTTGTCTGAAAGGGCCACTGTGGTGGAGCTATCCATTGTGCTGAAATGTCCTAGCCCTGAGCTGTAGAATCTGGTAGCTATGATTCATTAAATTCAAATAAAATTACAGCCTGGGTGCAGTGACTCACACCTGTAATCCCAGCACTTTGGGAGACAGAGATGGGAGGATTGCTTAAGGTCAAGAATTTGAGACCAGCCTAGGCAACATAGCAATACCCATCTCTACAAAAAAAAGATTTTTTAAAATTAGCTGGGCATGGTGGCACGTGCCTGTAATCCAGGCTACTTGGAAGGCTGAGACAGAAGGATTGCTTGAGCCCAGGAGTGCAAGATTGCAGTGAACTATGATCACACCACTGCCCTCCAGCCTAGGCAACAGAGCGAGACCTTGTCTCTAAAAAAAAAATTAAAAATAAAATCACAATTTCGGTTCCCCAGTCACACCAGCTGTGTTTCTAGTGCTCTAGAGTTCCATGGGGCTTGATGGTGCTGTATCAGACAGCATAACTCCAGAATGTTTCTGTCCTCACAGAACATTCTAGAGCTTCATTTAAATGGTAGCTACATAGGCCTGTGCATTTGCCAAACACACTGAGCTGAGCACTTGTACTTCTGTTAAAAAAAAGAATCATTTTGGCAGCTACCAGTCCTTTAGAGGGTCCAAAACTTTCTGGCGGTCCACCACTGCGCCTTGCCACCCTCCAGTCTCCACCATACCTGGTCCAACCCCCAGTGGCACCAACATGGGTTCTTCAGGATGCTCTCCCAGCAACGCAGTGGCCACCTGGGTGGCAGGATCCACTATCCAGCAAAGAAAAATGCCAGCTGCAGAACAAGGAGTGCAGGCCACACGACCTCAGCAGGCACCAGGGGCGTGTGGCGATTCTACACAGAAGATTCACCTGGGCTCAAAGTTGGCCCCATTCCAGTATTGCTTATGAGTCTTCTGTTCATCACTTCTGTGTTTATGTTGCACATTTGGGCCAAGTACACTCATTCATAGATTCAGTTACATCCATCCGTCATGTGAAGAAGGAAAAAACCCAACATATCTTGTACCAAAAGTATAGTGATTTTCTGTTCATGAGAAGGAAATTTTCTGTAAGCTTACTGTTTACAGGGGCCTTAAGAAGAACTGATTTTGAGGAATTGGGTTTTTTCTATGGCTAATAAACTTTTTAATTCATTAAAAAAAATCATTTTGAAGACATAAAGTTTCTTTTTTTTTTTTGAGACAGAGTCTCACTTTATTGCCCAGGCTAGAGTGAGTGCCGTGGCGTCAGCCTAGCTCACAGCAACCTCAAACTGCTGGGCTCAAGCAATCCTGCTGCCTCAGCCTCCCAAGTAGCTGGGACTACAGGCATGCACCACCATGCCCGGCTAATTTTTTCTATATATATATTTTAGTTGGCCAATTAATTTCTTTCTATTTATAGTAGAGACGGGGTCTCGCTCTTGCTCAGGCTGGTCTCGAACTCCTGAGCTCAAACGATCCGCCCACCTCAGCCTCCCAGAGAGCTAGGATTAAAGGCTTGAGCCACCACGCCCGGCCGACATAAAGTTTCAAATCGCTGCCTGCCAGTCACTTACTGCACAACCTTTGGTTTAAGTTCTCTGTGCCCATTTCCCAACCTATAAAAGAGGGTGATAATGGTACCTCCCTACTAGGAGGTTAGGAGCGTCACCAGAGGTGCAGGTTGGGAAGCCTGACCTGCCAGAAGCACTCAGGAAAGGTGAGCTGCTGTTGTGGAAGCAGCTCCCCTTACCTGGCTAGCAGGGCCTGGACATCGCCATACCCTAGCACGTGGTCCCCACACTAGGAGCTCAGCGAGCCTCACACAGCGAGCCCTGGAGAAGCCTGTGGCCAGGGGGCAGTGTGGGGCAGAAGCGCAGGTGACTGTGGCTGTCCATGAGGACCTGGCCTGGACCCAGTTGAGTTGGGGTGTCTTATGGGGATGGCTTTCTGTTTTAGAGGCAGGAGTCTGAGGCACAGCCTACAAGCATCATATCAGGAAGCTTCTTTCCGTGGAGCCCAAAGCCTGGTGACCCTCTTGCTCTGCCTGGGAGTCTGAAGGAGAAGGAGGGTGTGAAGGCGGCATGGCCCCCGGCAGGAAGGACGCTTTGAGGTGTTTGTATATTCTGTTTCACAAAGTCTTTCCCACCGAGTGATGCAGTTCCATTCTCCTGGGAGCCTGTCCCCATCACACCCTTGAGGACTCAGGCCCAGAGCCAGGACATGGCCAGTCAGTGGCATGCAGTGGCATTGCAGGTCCAGGGCGTTTTGCCCCAGGCTGCATCCTTCCGGATCCACAGAGGCTGCCTGGACCCCTGCACTGGTGCCTAGGCAGGGCACCACATGCTCTGACAAATCCTGGGGAGCCTGAGTCACCCCGTCACCACTCACACAAGTGCCATCTTCACCTGGGAAGCACAAGTCACTCCCTCAGTGCAGATGGACACTGACTTCCACGCAGGCCTCATCGTCGTGGCTGGAGGTGTGGGCCTGGGCGGGAGTGGGAGTGGGGCTCGTGCTTCCCTGCAAACACTCAACTTAGGCAAGTATAATGCCCTCTTGGTGCCTCAGTTTCCTTCCTAAATTGGGTCTCGTGGCATTGCCTTGCTCTGGGATGGAGTGGGAATCAAGTGAGCTGAAAACCATAAAGTGTCCACAGCTCGCTTGGCCGCAAGTAAGGTTTGGCTGAGCCCTGAAGGCTGAGGAGGAGATAGCAGGCTTGGGGCAGGTCTGGACTGGGATTGCCCCTGGGAAAGAGTGTTGAGTGGGTTGGCAGGGCCCACAGGCCTTGGGACATTTCTGGCCTCCCTCATCCGCCCTCTACTCCCCTAGCTCTTGCATCTCAGGAGCGTTGAGGAGGGTGAGGCAGAGGCCCAGGACACTGCATTCCTGGCAGACCCCATCCAGGTGAGTTTCCCACACACTGCAGGCTCAGCGTGCACATGTGTTTCCATTGTTATATTCGAGATTCACAAGGCCGCAGGACAGAGAGACAGAGTCACCGAGGCTGTAATTACCAACAGGAGTTTTATTGTCTAGCTCGAGCTAGGGTCCGAGCCCCCAGAGTGCCAGCGCAGTGGCCTCTTCTCCGGGCAGGACCCCCCTTTGTGTGTTAGAGACTCTTTTATAACTCAGTTGTTTACACACCGGTCATGCATCCGCCCCCACAGTGATTCTTACTCCATCCTGCCCCTGATAGGCTCCAACCTGTTCCGGGTCCTAGCTGAGAGACTCCGGTTTCTGCGTTCTTTGTCTTTCTCCTCTGCATCCCATAATGTGCTCATAATGCTTGCAGTTAGCAAGCAAGCAGTAAACAGAAGCTGGAAGGTGTCCATTGTCCTTACAGCCCAGTATCTTACATTCCCCCCATTTTTTTTGGTTTTTACGAGCATTTTTGCTCGTATCTAGGGTCTTGTATCTCTTTTATTTTTAAGCTGTTTTTTTTAAGACTCACATTTTGGTATTGCTGCTGCAGTATTATTAACTGCACAGCATTTATTTGTTTTTTTATGAAAGTGACTAACCTATTGAGAATACATGGCCCAAAGGTGAGGATGAGCATGAGCACTATTATAGGTCCCAACAAGTTAGATAGCAGGGTAGTTAACCACGGGGAACTGTTGAACCACAACTCAAACCATCCTTGTTGTTGCTCGCGCTCTTGTTTTTGTCCGGCAAGTCCCTCCCTGACCTTTGCCATGGACTCTCTAACTACCCCGGTATGGTCTGCATAGAAGCAGCACTCTTTTTTAGGGCTGCACATAGCCTCTCCCTCCCCCCCGGTGGAGGAATACTAAGTCTAGCCCCCTCCGGTTCTGCAGCACTACTTTGGACAGTGAAGTTAAGGATTTTTTAAAATGGGAGATGGACTCTTTAATTTTGGCTATGTCTTTGTCTACGGCGGCCCTTAAGCTATTGAACCCCCTATGCTGCACTGCCAAGGATGAGATGCCTGTTTTTGCTCTTATTGCCCCCATGCTAAAAAGAGTAGCTAAGGTTATTGCTGTGAAAGGTTCCCTTTTTGTTTTTACAATTAAGTTGGAGTTTTTTTCTCCTCTGGTCCAAGCAGCATTGACAGTGTTTTTTTGATGATAGATGACCTTAGGGAACACTAGTATCACAATGCAGTATTTTTTAAACTCGTTGAAAATTGATAGGCTTAGGCAGGGGGTTAGGCCTGTCTCTAGTACAAGGTTGGACATAGGACATTTTAATGAAAAGAGGTCATACCTGCCATTTATACTTCCGGTGATTTGTGGTCACACACCACCATTTGGCACAATAATAACTTTTAGTACCTCCACACTGACGGTTTTTTTGAGGGGGCCAGAATTTTGGACAGGCGTAAAACCCATTTTGGCTTATAGAGGTCTGTTTTACATTTTTCTTATGGTCCAGTTACCCAAGAACTGGGGATTGGGGCAGCAGTGGAGCCGCCCAAGGATATCACTATTATCTGTGCTGGCTTTTTTAGGGGACTGACATTTTTAAGTTGAAATATAAATCTGGTCACCAGGTGTTTAGTGGCTCTGCCCTTGAGGTGCTATTATATCCCTCATGGGTTTTTAAGTTAGTTATTTTTTATGTAAGTTTATATGGCAGATGTGGGTTTTTATTATTAATTATAACTGCAAAACTTTGGTCTAAGAGCAGGATATTTATAATATATTTGCATATGAAACATAGAACAATATCAAACACCATCTTTGCAGCTTAGTTTAAATCTTTGGGATAACTAGTTTTTGTCCGAGTCCTAGAAGGGCAAGTAGCAGTTTCACCAGAGTCTGAGTCAATAGTCTCGTTTACTCTGCAGACGCCACACAGATCAGCCTGGTCTTTAGTGGATTTGTGAGGTCTGCTGTCTCCCTCCACTGGTCCTGCTGTTGCTTCTGCTCGTCCTCACCAGCCGGTTTTGCGTGGGAGTGGTGGATCTAGGTTGTTATTTTGTTAACCTTAAGAGCAGTGGGGGTAACAAGAATAATTTGAAAGGGTTTTTTTATTTAGGCTTTAGGGTTTTACTGTTATGCCGTTTTACCCACACCCAATCCCCTGGGTGATGATGGTGATAGAAGTGTTTAATACTCTCGCTCCTTGGCCCAGCTGTCTGGTAGATGGCCTGGAGGGCGGGCCACACTTGGCTGTGAACACATTGCAAAGCTTGTACACCCTGCAGTACCTTTTTAGGGTGTTTTGGGAGAGCCTCAGGGCTCACCCTAGGGATTACAGGTGGAGGGGTACCATACACAATCTCAAAGGGGGTTAGGCCCAAATGGGAAGGGGTGTTCCGGGCTCGGAACAAGGCGGAAGGGAAGGAGGGTCACCCAGTCCCCGCCAGTCTCTAGGACCAATTTAGTTAAAGTCTCCTTTAGGACTCTGTTCATTCTTTCTACCTGCCCTGAGCTCTGGGGATTATGTGCACAATATAACTTTTAATCTGCCCCCAGTGCCTGGGCTAGCCCTTGACTAACCTGACTTGTGAAGGCTGGCCCATTGTCAGATCCTATGCTCTCCGGCAGCCCGTACCTGGGAATTATTTTTTTTAATACATTTTTTGCTATTATTAAGGCAGTTTTCTTTTTAGTAGGAAAAGCTTTTACCCACCCTGAGAAAGTGTCTATCATGACCAACAAATACCTGTACCCATATTTTTTGGGTCTTACCTCTGTAAAGTCTATTTCCCAAAATAATCCTGGTTGCCTTCCCTGCTCCCTAGTACCTGCATGGGACCCTCTGATCTTTTTCGGCTGTATGACCTGGCAGACATGGCAATTTTGGACAATGTCTTTTGCTATCTTTTTTTGTGATTTGAATCTGATTTGTGCAGTGTCCAGCAACTGTAGCATCTTTTTTTTTTCCAGATGCGTCGTCTGGTGCAAGTGTCCTAGTAGGTGGTTCCCCAAGGTTTCAGGAACTACTAGGCGGTGCTCTCTATCTTGGAGCCAACGATCTTTACTCTATGTTGCCTGTAGTGGTTTTTTTTTGCCCAGTTTATGTCTGTGCTGGAATAATCCGGTTGGGGGGGCATCTCTGACCAGTGAGGCAGTAGCCACGATGATTTGCTTGATTCGCAGGCAAGCCGGCCATCCTGCCGCTACCGGATCTAGTTTTGCTTTTTGACAGGTATGGCACTGGGCCCCTCTGAGGTCCCAGCACCTGCGTGAGTACCCCCTTGGCTATCCCCTTCTTCTCTTCTACAAACAGGTGGAACTCCTTTGTGGGATCAGGGAGCGCCAGGGCCGGGGCCTCTAACATAGCTGTTCTCAAGGCTCGAAAGGCACCCTCTATCTGCACTGTCCATTTCCATGCTTGCCCTGCCTTGCACCCTTCATACAAGGGTCGAGCCTTCTCTGTGAACCCCGGAATCCAGAGGGGGCAGTACCCCACTGACCCCAGGAATTCCCGCACTTTCCAACATGAGGTCGGGTGGGTACAGTCTGTTTTATTGCTTCTGTTAGCCACCTTTGGCCTCCCTTAATTTTATATCCTAAATAGGTGAATTCATCCTTGCAAATCTGGGCCCTTTTGGCACTAGCCCTGTAGCCCGTTTCCCCTAACACTCTGAGTAAGTCTTTGGTGCTCTCCAAGCAGGTCTGAAGGGTTGGAGCAGCTAATAGCAAATCATCTACATACTGCAGCAGGGTCACCTCTGGGTGGTTGGCACAGTACTCACCCAGGTCTTCGTGAAGGGCCTCGTTGAACAAGGTGGGCGAGTTCTTAAACCCCTGGGGCAGTCTTGTCCATGTCAGCTGCCCCTGGATCCCCCTCTCTTCATCCTGCCACTCAAAGGCAAATATTTCTTGGCTGTGCGGGGCCACGGCTAGGCTGAAAAAGGCATCCTTTAAATCTAGGACAGTGTACCAAATCTGCGTTGGAGGAAGGGAGCTTAGTAGGGTGTAGGGGTTTGGAACCATAGGGTGGATGTCTAGGACATGCGTGTTGACCTCCCTGAGATCCTGGACAGGCCAATAATCTTTTTACCTGGTTTCTTTATTGGCAACAAAGGAGTATTTTAGGCTGACTGGCACCTCCAGAGAATCCCGGCATCTAGGAGCCTTTGAATGTGGGGCCTTATTTCCACTCTAGCCTCCTGGGGCATGGGGTACTGTCTAACTCGGGCTGGCTCAGCCCCTGGTTTTAACTCAACGTATAGAGGTGGCCGATGCTTTGCCCACCCTGCGCCCCCCGTTTCAGCCCAGGCTTTGGGAAATTGTGGACCCAGTGCTCTATGTCCTTTTCCTGCCCCTCACAGGCTGGTATAGTCTATACTCATCTGCCTGTGCCACGGTCAAGATTTGAGTGACCCGGGGGCTGCTAATAAGGTTGCCTTTATCATCAGTTATTATTATTTTTTTATGTCAATACAGGCTCTTAATTTTGTGAGTATGTCTCTCCCTAATAATGGGGTGGGGCACTCTGGAATGACCATGAAGGCGTCACTCAGTTATCCCGAACTTAAGTCCAACTTTTGCCGTGTAGTCCATCGGTAGGGCTTTGTTCCAGTTGCCCCCTACATCCAGCTAGTCTTGTTAGACAGTTTTCCCGTGGTTTCAGTAATCACCGAATGTTCTGCCCCTGTGTCTACCAGGAAGCTGACTGGGCTCCCCTCCACTAGTAAAGTTACCCTGGGCTCAGGGAGGGGGACCAAACCCCGTTCCCCCTTTCATCCTCGATTTTCCCCACCACCATAACCTTTTTGGAGGATTCAGCTCTACATCCCCCCTTCCTCTTGGGGCAGTTCCTAGCCCAGTGTCCATGCTCCTTGCAATTGGCGCACTGATCCTTGCCTCGCCTCTCCCTCCGGGGTCGCTCTTGGCCTCTTGTCTCTAGCTGACCTCCTCCCGTAGCTGCGAGTAGGATCTTGGCCATTTTTTTGTTTGCCCTGCGTGCCTCACCCGCCTGAAACTTTTTATCTTTTAATCTTAATCTCTCTAACTTCTCTTTGGGCGTTTCCTTGTTATTATATACTTTTTTTGCCACTTTTAGCAAGTCCTGTAGAGTTTTTTTGCACAGCCTATCTATCTTTTGCATCTTTTGCCTAATATCTGGAGCTGCCTGATTTACAAAGGCCAACATGATGGCCGCTTTACTCTCTTTTACGGTGGGATCTATTGGAGTGTACTGCCGAAAGGCTTTTATAATTTTTTTAGGTAGGCTGCCGGACTTTTGTTAGGCCCCTGATGAACATCTCCTACCTTAGCCAAATTTGTCAGCTTCCATGCCGCTGCTTGGAGACCGGCCATCAGAGTCTGGCGGTAGACCCGGAAACGCCCCCTACCTTCAGCCTCATTGTAATCCCAGGGCAGTCGTTCAAGAGGAAAGGTCTGGTCGATGACTCGGGCGTTGATGGTGGGTCTGCCATCCTCTCCTGGAACCAGCTTCTGTGCTTCCACTTGGATTCTCTCTCTCTCTTCAGTTGTAAAAAGTACCTTGAGCAACTGTTGGCAGTCATCCCAAGTGGGCTGGTGAGTAAAAAGGACCGAATCTAAAAGGTTAATTAAATCCCTTGGATTTTCAGAAAAATTTGCATTTTGGGATTTCCAATTGTAGAGGTCACTGGTGGAGAAGGGCCAGTACTGGTATGTCTGTTCCCATCTGCTCCAGGGGTTCGCTCAGCTCTCAGGGGGAGCGCCCTCACGGGCCCGGATCTGGAGCCCGTCCAGTCCGCTGCCTAGTCCCCTGGTCAGTGGTTCTACTGCAGCCATGGGTGCTGCAGGCACAGACGCCTCCACCACCGGAGGGGGAGAGCGCGGGCGGGAAAGGCGGAGGGGAGGGACGGCAGGCACTGCCGCCGCCACCATCTTGTTCCCCTTGGTGTCTCCCTCCCCTCACAAAGAGTGATAAACTTTCTCTTTTCTTTTTTTAACCTCCAAGGACAGGTCCTGTGCCCTCACCCTCACATCCTTAAAGTGACTCACAAGGATAGACAACGGTGTCGTCAGGGTTCACCCCATTCCTGAAAAGAAGAGGTCCTAGACACAGGACAAGCTCACTCACACAATGGCACAGGTGACAGGACTAGACAGATTAGGAACAAATAACAAAATGAGTAGACGGACGAATAAACGAGAAACAATGACTCACCTATTCCGGAACCTCTCCCCGGTCCCCTTCTGACCGAGCCCCCAGCTCCAAGGTCAGCCATGGGGATTCCAAGGAGGCCAGCAGACGTCTCCGTCTGGCCTCCACTGGCGACCCACCAGTGTGTCCACCTAGGTCCTAATGCCAGTCCACTAGTCTTGGGCTCCAATCTATACACTCCTTCCCCAGCTCTGTGTCCTATCCAGCGGTCTGCGAGAATCCCGGACGAGCCCCCAAATGTTATATTCGAGATTCACAGGGCCGTGGGACAGAGAGACAGAGTCACCGAGGCTGTAATTACCAACAGGAGTTTTATTGTCTAGCTCGAGCTAGGGTCCGAGCCCCCAGGGTGCCGCAGTGGCCTCTTCTTTGGGCAGGGACCTCCCTTTGTGTGCTAGTGAGCCTTTTATACCTAAGCTGTTTACACACTGGTCATGCATCCACCCCCACAGTGATTCTTACTTCATCCCGCCTGTGATAAGCTCCAACCTGTTCTGGGTCCTAGCTGAGAGACTCCGGTTTCCGAGTTCTTTGTCTTTCTCCTCTGCATCCCATAATGTGCTCATAATGCCTTGCGGTTAGCAAGCAAGCAGTAAACAGAAGCTGGAAGGTGTCCATTGTCCTTACAGCCCAGTGTCTTACACCATCCCCTTTCCTGTGGTGCTTCTGCCAACCACCCCCAGCCCTGGCGCTCACATCCAAGGCAGGGTCTCCAGCCCCAGCCCTCCTCTTCTTCCTCCTCCAGCTCACACAGCATGGGGCCTGGAAATAAGGAAGAGGGTACAGGGACCCACATCCAGGCAGATCTGGGATGTAGAGGCTCTTTGTGACCACAATTTATCAGCCAATGTCCAGGAAAGTGAAAGAGCAGGGCCTGGCAAGTGCTCAGACCCCAGTGAACGCTGGCACAGAGCCACTGCCTGCCTGCAGCTGGCATCCCAGTGGAGAGTGGGGCAATGAATGTTACAAATGGAAAGTTGGAGCTGGGCACAGTGGTTCACACCTGTAATCCCAGCACTTCGACAGACTGAGGTGGGAGAATTGCTTGAGGCAAGGAGTTTGAGACCAGCTCTGAGTAAGATTAAGATCCCTCTGTACAGCAAATAGAAAAATTAGCCCTGTATGGTGGTGTGCACCTTGTAATCCCAGCTACTCAGGAGGCTGAGGCAGGATTGTTTGAGCCCATGAGTTGGAGTCTACAGTGAGCTGTAACTGAGCCACTGCACTTGAGCCTGGTCAACAAAGCAAGATTTTGAGGGGTTAAGTCACTTGCCCAAGGCTCCCAGCTAGAAGCCATTCACTTTTCAGGATGAAAAGATTTGGGTTAGTAGAGAAGGTCAGGGTGCCAGAAGTCTCTGCTTCCCTTTCAGCATATGCTCAGAGGTATTTACTATGCGAAGGCAGTTCTAGAATATAAACCCCTCGTGAGCATGTGAGATCGTGGGATGATTGGGCTCCACCTGAAGGGGCAGGTTGAGCCCTTTGGCTTCTCAAGGCAAAGGCAGAATTGTAACTGGAGCCATCGCTCAATCTAGGTGTTGATTAAATACTTACTGGGGCCGGACACTGTGATAGGCAGAATTACACCTACAAAGATACATACACATCCTAATCCCTGGAACCTGTGAATATGTCATCTTACATTGCAAAAGATACTCCGCAGATGTGATTAACCACTTCAGTACGAGTGTTGACTATAGTCAACAACCACAGGTGAACACGCACATCAACTTTAGCCGACAGCCGTGATGTGACTTTTCTAATTTTTCATTTATCAAAATAAAATTGTGAACATTTAAAAATAATGTAATAAAAACATATATGGGTATGTTACCTATTCTGATTTACATGACAAGTAAAGCTGCCCATAAAGTAAAATGAGCTTTCAGTGCTTTCAAGTTCTCCTCATCACATAAGAGCAAAACAGACTCGTCGTCAACGCACAGCACAAACTATCGTGCGGACTGTGAGTGCGGCTGTGGGCAAGGTTTCGCGGCCGGTGAGTGCCGTACCAAAGTGGTTAAGTAAATAATCTTCAGATGAGATTATCCTGGATTACCCAGATAAGACTAGTATAATCACATCCTTACATGCAAAAGAGGGAGGCAGGGGAATCAGAGTCAGAGAAGATGTAATGACAAAAGCAGAGGTTGGAGTGAGTTTGGGGCCACAGACCAAGGCATGTGGATGTCCTCTAGAAATTGGATGAAGTAAGGAAATGGATTCTCCCCTAGAGCCTCTAAAAGGAACAACACAGATTTAGCCCCATGAGGTTCATTTCTGACTTCTGACCTCTAGAAATGTACCATAATAGATTTTTGTTGTTTTAAACCACTATATATGTGGTAATTTGTTATAGCAACAATAGGAAACTTACATACTCTCTAGACAGTTCACAGAAGTGATAAAACAGAAACTAGGCAGGTCTGGGACTCCCTTCGCTGATAGGTAGGTGGGAAGTAAGTTCTGTTCAGAGGCGGGGGTGTTAAGAGAAATATGCAGTAAGGCATTGGCGATGTGGAGCTATGCTCAGCAGAAGGACAGGGTTGGAGGCCAAGAAGCAAGAGCTTCCAGAGATTAAGCCTTTGGTGATACAGAAAAGGAGGAGGTCGTGGGCAGAGTTGACAATTTGGATTAACCGACATTGCCCAGCAAGTGCCTCGTGCACAAAAGGGGCTCAGCAAAGCATAGTTTATTGTTATAATTATTGGGAAATGTGCATCCTTTGACAACAGAAGTGTGCCAGCAGAGAGCAGAAGACAAAAAAGAAGGCCAAGAAAACCCAAGGAAGTGAAGGCAATCAGTACCACCACAAGCCAAAGTTCAGTCCAGTGTTTGACTGATGAGATGGGTCTTGGTTGGGGAAAGCAAAAGATTCTTTGGATAGGACACCTGTGGTGTGTCCACAAGTAGCGAGAAAATGCAAATGGGCCGTTTATACAATATGTCCAGAATAGGCAAATCTATAGAGACAAAAAGCAGATTGGTGGGTTTCAGGGCTAGTGAGAGAGCGAATAGAAAGTGACTGCTAATGGGTATGTTTCTTTTGGGGGTGATGAAAATGTTCTGGAATTAGTGGTGATAGTTACACAAGCTTGTGAATATGCTATAAACCACTGAATGGTACACTTTAGAAAGATGAACTTTATGGCATGTAAACTACAGCTCAAAAAATGTTTTAAAATGTTTAAAAATGTTTAAAAGGCGAAAGAAAATGTAAAGAGGACCAGGGAGAGGGGTAAAGGGGAGAAAACCACGAGAACCTGTGAAATGCAGAAGGAGGGAGGGAGACAAAGAATATCAGGAGGCCCCCGGGAAAGTGGGAGGGGACAAGGTGCATGGTGACTGCATGGCCACCAGGGGTATTGCCTGGTGTGGAGCTTCTGGTGCTGGAGGTACAAGCTACAGTGGAAGGCCTTCTGGCACTTGGTTCTTGCATGCCACTTCTCGCCTGTGTGGATATGCTGGTGCTGGCTGAGGTGTGAGCACTGGATGAAGGCCTTGCCACACTCCAGGCAGGCACATGGCTTCTCAACCACATGTATCCGCTGATGCTCAACGAGGTAGATGTTCACACTGAAGCCCTTGCCACAGGCTGGGCATTCATAGGGCTTCTCACCTATGTGGCCCTGCTGGTGCTGGCTGGCTTGCAAACTCTGAATGAAGGCCTTGCCACACCAGCCATGTGCATACAGACTCTCCCCACTGTGGGTCCTCTGGTGAGTGATGAGCACTGTGTTCCACAGGAAGGTGTGCCCACATTCACCACGTACATAGGGCATCTTGCATGTGTGTTCCCGCTGGTGCTGGCTGAGGTCAGAGCTGCCTTTGAAGGCCTTGCCACAGTCCAAGCACTCAAAGGCCTTCTCAGTTGTATGGATCTTGTGATGTTCGATAACTGTGGAACTCTTCCCAGAGGCCTTGCCACACCCAATGCCCTGATATGCCTTCTCACCCCTGTGCATACTCTGGTGGTAGATCAGGGGCAAGCTCCACCTGAAGGTTTTCCCACACTCTTGACACTGGTAGGGAATCCGCTGTTGTTTCCTCAGGTCATAACTTCCCTGGAAGGCCTTGCCACACTTCCTGCACTTATAAGATTTCTCTCCAGTGTGGGTCCTCTGGTGCAGTGCGAGGGTGGAATTCTGAATGAAGACTTTCCTGCACTCATGGCATTTGTGGGTTTTCACTCCAGTGTGAATCCTCTAATGCTCAATGAGATTGGACCGGCACCTGAAGACTTTCCCCCAGTCATTGCACAGATAGGGTTTTCCCCCAGTATGAATCTTCTCATGCACAGTGAGGGCTGAGCGCTGCTTGAAGCTCTTTCCACACACATTGCACCTGCAGGGTTTCCTGCTCACACAGGTTGCCTGTGACACAGCTAGCTCTGGAAGCTGCTCAAACCTGCCTCCATGTGCAACTAACATATGTGGTTTTTTTCTCCACAGTGATGCTCTTTTGTTTGTTGGGACCAGAAGGAATCCTGATACTTCTAACAACTTCACTGCCTCCAAAGCCTCCCCACCCCAACCAGGAGTTTCCATGCTGGGGACTGACTGTTGCTTAAAACCTCCTTTCTAGGAAAATGAATGTTCCTCCATGTCCATGGCAGGATTTTTGTTCCAGTTCCTTGAGCAGGCAACTAGAGCACCAGTGTCTGTGAAGGCAGACCCAGATGAAGCCTCCTTTTTGAAGACTTCCATTAATATCCCTGTGATGAAGTGTAGGACTTCGGATTTGCCCTGTGATCACTACCTTCTTGAACTGAAAGAAACCAGGATCACAATCTGAGTCATGGCACCAAAAAGAAAAAAATATTGTATTAAAATTGGCCGGGCGCGGTGGCTCACGCCTGTAATCCTAGCTCTCTGGGAGGCCGAGGTGGGCGGATCATTTGAGTATAGGAGTTCAAGACCAGCCTGAGCAAGAGCGAGACCCCATCTCTATTATAAATAGAAAGAAATTAATTGGCCAACTAATATATATAGAAAAAATTAGCCGGGCATGGTGGCGCATGCCTGTAGTCCCAGCTACTCGGGAGGCTGATGCAGGAGGATTGCTTGAGCCCAGGAGTTTGAGGTTGCTGTGAGCTAGGCTGATGCCACGGCACTCACTCTAGCCTGGGCAACAAAGTGAGACTCTGTCTCAAAAAAAATAAAATAAAATAATAGAAACCAGGATCACAAAAGGTTTTGTTGACTTTCTATACTGAAAGAGAAGAAACCAAAAAAGATCATTGAAATGGACTGAATAACTAGCTCAATTCTTCATCCCTTCTTGCATATTACACCCTTGACTCTATTTTGTAGTTCCTCCCACTAAAGGCAGAATGGATGTCCCACTGCCTCCTTAACTTTGGGTGTGGCCATGTAACTTGGTTTGGCCAACAGACTGTGAGTGGAAGTGATAGAGTATGCTAGTCCTGAGCCTAGGCTTCAAGCCCTCTGGCTTCTCTGCCATCAGCATGAGACAAATTTTCCCTGTGAGCCCTGCAAGACAAGTGCAGCAGACCAACCTGCAGCCTGGAGCTAAGCCCCCCAACTGAGTCCAGCCCAGATCAGCCAACCACCACACACATGATAGAAATAAGCTTTCATAGCTGTGGGCCACTGGGCTATTGCAAGTATTTGTTTTAGAGCAATATCTGATATAATTGCCGAATTAAAGTGAATACTCCCTGAGAAAGATGAGGTTTGAATTTGGGGAGAGGATAAGAAAGAAACAGAGGTAGAGAGGAAGGGAGGCGAGTCTATTCAGGAGAGACCAGAGGCCCAGAACACTAGTTGAACAGAGAATAAGCACAAAAGGGGTGGCCAAGGGAAAGGGGCCTTCCAAGGTCTGGGGTATGGACTACAGGGGCCACGGTGGGTGCAGAAGGTGAGTCAGGAGAATCCAGCTAAGCAGCTCCAGGCAAGGGAACATTGTTGGTCTGCCACTCATTCACTCATTCCTCAGCCAACTCTTCTTGGTACCTGGCCCTGTGCCAAGCACAAGGATACCTTGGCCTCAGCCATGAAAAGAGAAGGACTCCTTCCAACCCTTAGAGCATAGACTCACAATCTGGGCGGAAAAGAAGGCAATGAGGAGAGATTCCATTGACTTCCCCAGTAATCCCATTAACTGTCAACTAGGGCTCCTCCTTCTTACTCTCTTTGGCTGGCACCTGAGTCTCCTCCAGCTTCTCACCTTTCTCTCCCATATCTTCCTTAGAATCTCCAAAAAAGGGGTCTACCCTAAGTAGCCCCACACCAATGTCCCTTCACCCTGTTATGGACTGAATTGTGTCTCCCCCAAATTCATACGTTGACAACCTAAACCCCAGTGCACCTCAGAATATAACTGTATGTGGAGAAAGGACCTTTAAACAGGCAATAACAGTTAAATGAGACATGGGTGGGCCCCAATCCAATACAACTGGAGTCCTTATAAGAAGGAGAGACACCAGGAGCATGTTCAAACAGAGGAAATGCCATGTGAAGACGACAGAAGACAGCCATCTGAAAGCCAAGAAAAACTAAACCGGGAGGCCCAGGCGGGAGGATCGCTCAAGGTCAGGAGTTTGAAACCAGCCTGAGCAATAGCGAGACCCCTGGCTCTACTAAAAAATGGAAAGAAATTAATTGGCCAACTAAAAATATATAGAAAAAATTAGCTGAGCATGGTGGTCCATGCCTGTAGTCCCAGCTGCTCAGGAGGCTGGGGCAGGAGGATCACTTGAGCCCAGGAGTTTGAGGTTGCTGTGAGCTAGGATGACGCCACGGCACTCCAGCCTGGGCAACACTGTGAGACTCTGTCTCAAGAAAAAAGAGAAACCAAACCTGCTGACACCTTGCTTTTGGACTTCCAGCCTCCAAATCTGTGAGAAAACAAATTTCTCTTGTTTAAGCCACCCAGTCTGTGGGATTTTGTTATGGCAACCCTAGCAAACTAATGGCTTCTCCACCCATGAACAGAGGCCACCCTCAGGCCGCTGGGCCAGGCTTGCTCACCCCTTGGACACTGCAGTTCAACCCATCAACCCTATAGTCCACACCTTCAAAGCAGACCCAGAGCTGACCACTTGTCAATACTCGCCCACCACCACCTTGATCCGACCAACCTGCCCCAGGTGCCAGGATCTGGAATCATTTTCCTCCTGTGTCTCCCTGCTTCCACTTTCACCCCGATAGTCTTCCCTACGGTAGCCAGAGGTCTCCTATCAAGAGCTAAGTCATGGCTGGGCGCGGTGGCTCACGCCTATAATCCTAGCACTCTGGAAGGCTGAGGCGGGTGGATCTCTCAAGGTCAGGAGTTCAAAACCAGCCTGAGCAAGAGCGAGACCCGTCTTTACTAAAAATAGAAAGAAACGAATTGACCAACTAAAAATATATATAGAAAAAATTAGCCGGGCATGGTGGCGCATGCCTGTAGTCCCAGCTATTCGGGAGGCTGAGGAAGGAGGATCGCTTGAGCCCAGGAGTTTGAGGTTGCTGTGAGCTAGGCTGACGCCACGGCACTCACTCTAGCCTGGACAACAAAGGGAGACTCTGTCTCAAAAAAAAAAAAAAGCTAAGTCATCATACAGCCTCCTCTGCTCAAAGGCCTCCGAAGGCTCCCATTTCTCACAGGATAGAAGTCAAAGCCTGTACGTGGCCCATAGACCCTCTGAGATCTGCCCCCACAGGCCTCCCCATTCTGACCCTGTCCCATGCCATCTCCTTCCCTCGATCCCTCCAGCTGGTCCTCCTCACCCATGCCCACCTCCTGCCTTTGCATTTGTGTTCCATCTACGTGAAATAAGCTCCCCCTGAGTTGTCCCCTCTATTCAGGACTCAGCTGCCAACTCCTCAGAGAACTATTTCTTTTTTTACCATCTGCCTCCTCCACAATAATATCAGCTCCACGAAGGCAGCCCATGCCTGTCCTTGTCACTGCAGCGTCCAATCGGGAGCGGTGCCGGCTGCCTGTAGTGAGCACTTGGTATTTATCTGTGGAGGAAAGACATGAAATGCTCACCGCAGCTGCCGCAGCCTGCACGGCAGGGCTGAGAAGCCACGGGACTGCGGCCGGAGGCTGAGGCCGGTGGGCACCTCCAGCACCGCGGGCAGCCGGGCAAGCCCGCGCAAGGCCTTGCCACACAAAGCCGCCAGCCTCCGTGGCGTAGGCCCCTGGCCAGAGTCTCCTGCTCAATGTCCCCCCTAACACACACATATACACAGAAGACATATTCTCACACACGGTCCGGGCATATGTGTGTCACACAACGGCAACCCAGTCACGATCACGGTCACTGTAACATCACACACAGTTGGGAACTTCATGCTGCGCCAGGTCCTCCCCATCACCTCCAAGTGAGTCTCTGACTCACAGACACCACGCAGATGTGCTGTCACACGCAGCCGCATGACACGGCGACTAACCCTCAGGTCGCAGTTACCGTGTTTCCCCGAAAGTAAGACAGTGTCTTATATTTGTTTTTCCTCAAGAAGACACCCGAGGGCTGATTTTCAGGGGATGTGTTATTTTTTTTTCTTTTTTTTTAATTTCAGCATATTATGGGGGTACAGATTTTAAGGTTTCAATAGTGTTATTTTTTTTAAGTACGGTACAACAACCTACATTGATTCAAATAGAGCGAAGTCGTCTTCTTCTGGAACATCGTCCTCACTCTCCAGACCCCGAGTTCCCTCCTGAATGTCTTGCGACTCTATTTCCTTTAGAGCCATCGGCCCCGATCTCTCACGTGGAGCCACAGAGCTCTCAGGGCAGACGAGAAGGGCTGTCGTCTTCCCTCCCGCTCCGGCCGACACGCACGGGCTGTGCGGACGCTGCGTGGCCGCCCCGTCACTGGGCTCATCCTCGGGCCGGGGCTTCTCCGCGCTCAGGCTCAGACATCCCGCCAGGGCTTGTTTTATGGGGAGGTCTTGTTTTCGGGGGAAACATGGTATGCATCTGATGCGTCGTGCTTGTCTGTCTGCCACGTCCTGAGTGTCTGTATCTGACTGACAGGTTGAGAATGCGAGGTTGGCTGACGGGTTGGGATCGTCTGATCTGTCGTGTGCCTGGCTGACCGGTGGAGACTGACAGGGACACTTGTCATTTGAGATTTAGTAGGTGAGGTGAGCGGCGCTGAGAGTGAGGAGGTGAGTGTGTGACTGACTGTGTCTGATTTCAAGTGTGACTGATATCGTCTGTGTGTTGCGTTGGATACGGTGGCTAAGAGATGAATGACTGTGACAGAATGATAGTGTGATATAAATGTTATGAGGGCCTGTGTTTATCTGACTGTAGGTGACATTGAGATATTTTGTGTGCTGGGGTATATTCTGGAGTGTGACTGTGCCTGAGAGAGCAAGTACGTTAAAATGCGGTTGACTGACATAGTCAGAGGGTCTGAAATCTGGGTGATCCACAGAGAGTTTACCAAGCATTTGACAGAGCATTTGTGCTTTGCCATGTCTGCAGCTGGAATTGGGTGGCCAGTGGTCACCTTGCTGGGTTCATGGATCTGTCCCCCAGTGTGGGCTTAAGCATGGCAGGGGCCACGGACATACATTTGCTGCATGTTTTCTGTGTGCCAGGCCTGTGCTACATGCTGGTCATGAATCACCTCGGGTAACCTCGTAGCAGCCCTCTGAGGCAGGAGCATTATCAGGCCTAGCATGAGCCAGCAGTGGGCAATGAAAAGGCCGCTTTGCCCAGCTGGTCAGGCTGCCATGGATGGGGACCCTACCTGGCATGAGGTCAGCACGTTGGAGGTGGGCTGAGGAGGCAGAGGAAGGTGCACATACATGTGTTTCAGAGATTGTCATAAGAACAGGTATTCCAGGGCCGGGCGCGGTGGCTCACGCCTGTCATCCTAGCACTCTGGGAGGCCGAGGCGGGTGGATTGCTCAAGGTCAGGAGTTCGAAACCAGCCCGAGCAAGAGCGAGACCCCGTCTCTACTATAAATAGAAAAGAAATTAATTGGCCAACTAATGTATATAGAAAAAATTAGCCGGGCATGGTGGCGCATGCCTGTAGTCCCAGCTACTCGGGAGGCTGAGGCAGGAGGATGGCTTGAGCCCAGGAGTTTGAGGTTGCTGTGAGCTAGGCTGACGCCATGGCACTCACTCTAGCCTGGGCAACAAAGCGAGACTCTGTCTCAAGAAAAAAAAAGAAAAGAACAGGTATTCCAGGGGTGCAAAAGAGAGTATGGAAACTGTTGCTGTGTTTATTGTTATTCCTGCCACACTTGCTCCTCTCCCCTCTGCCCTGAACAATCCCTTACATTTTGTGGGTGATCATGCTCAGTGTTTCCTGGTCCCTTCATTTTCTCAGTGCCTATTTCCTGTGTACCTGGTACAGGCCAAGACCCGGATACTGTGTCTCAGCACACCCAGCCTTTCTGGGGAAACAGGAGTTTGCAGTACTAAGGCAGGGTAACACAGACCTAGGGCACTTTGGGAAAAGGACTTAGCCTACTACCAGGCATCTGGGCTGGCTCCTGAAGAAGGTAAGAGCTAGGATTAGGCATAGAGAACCAGGAGAAGTTTGTCAGGTACAAAGGGGATTTCAGGACAAGAGAACAACAGGGGCAAAGGCTGAGGTACACAGGGATAACAGCAAGGGAGAGGCCCCAGGAGGCCCAAGGGAGCTGCACGGTGGAGTTAAAGGGCTTGAACATGTCTTCACCAGAGGGTACTTGCTGCCATTGAAAGTCTCAGGACCGGGGTCTTGTTTTACCAGTGTTCCTCCTCCCTGTGCCCAAGGCCCTGGATTTCTCAGGCTTCCTGCACCTCTGTGCAGGGTGCCTTCCCTGAGCAGTGACGCCAAGAACACTCAATGTCTGAGCTGGCAATTAAGGGAAGAGGATAGAGAAGAGTTGTGAATATTTATATTGTGGGGATTGTGGGTGGGGAGAGGGAGAGGACAAGTCCTTGAATAAAAGGTAGCTTGTGGGCCAGGCGCAGTGGCTCAAGCTTGTAACCCTAGCACTCTGGGAGGCTGAGGTGGGAGGACTGCTTGAGGCCAGGAATTTGAGACCAGTCTTAGCAAGAGTGAGACCCCGTCTCTACTAAAAATAGGAAAATTAGCCAGGCATCGTGGCATGTGCCTGTAGTCCCAGCTACTTGGGAGGCTGACGCAGGAGGATCCCTTGAGCCCAGGAGTCCAAGGCTCTGGTGAGATAGGATGCACCACTGCACTGCACTCCAGCCTGGGCAACAGAATGAGACCATGTCTCAAAGAAAAAAGATATTTTGAGAGAGAGAAAGTGAGACCACATTCATATAACTTTTATTACAGTATATTGTTATAATTGTTTTGTTATTAGTTATTGTTATTAATCTCTTTACTGTGCTTCATTTATAAATTAAACTTTAGCATGGATATATATATTAATATATATATATATATATGTATATATATATATGGGGAGAGAGAGAGAAAAAACCATAGTGTATATAGGTTTTAGTACTACCTACAGTTTCAGGCATCCACTGAGAGATCTTGGAACATATTCTCCAAAGCTAAGAGGGGATGACTAATATAAAAGACCTTATAGGCCGGGCGCGGTGGCTCACGCCTATAATCCTAGCACTCTGGGAGGCCGAGGCGGGTGGATTGCTCGAGGTCAGGAGTTCGAAACCAGCCTGAGCAAGAGCGAGACCCCGTCTCTACTATAAATAGAAAGAAATTAATTGGCCAACTAATATATATAGAAAAAATTAGCCGGGCGTGGTGGCACATGCCTGTAGTCCCAGCTACTTGGGAGGCTGAGGCAGGTGGATTGCTTTAGCCCAGGAGTTTGAGGTTGCTGTGAGCTAGTCTGACGCCACAGCACTCACTCTAGCCTGGGCAACAAAGCAAGACTCTGTCTCAAAAAAATAAAAATAAAAGACCTTATAGGGATGTGGAGAAATTGGAACTCTCATCCACAGCTGGTGGGAATGTAAAATGGTACAGTCACTTTGGAAAACAGCATAGTGGTTTCTTAGGTTAGCCATGGAGTTATGGTATTAACCAGCAATTTCACTTCTAAGTATGTATCTAAGAGAATTGAAAACATTCGTCCATGTGAAAAATCGTACTCCAGGCCGGGCATGATGGCTCACGCCTGTAATCCTAGCACTCTAGGAGGCCGAGGCGGGAAGATCGCTCAAGGTCAGGAGTTCGAAAAATTGTACTCTGGCATTCATAGCAGCAATTTTTATAATAGCCAAAAAGTAGAAGCAACCAAATGTCAGCTGATGAATGGATAAACAAAATGTAGTGTGTCTATACAGTGGAATATTATTTAGTCATGAAAAGGAGTAAAATACTGATACATGCTACAACATGGCTGAACCTAAAACACGTTCTCAGTGAAAGAAGCCAGATATGAAAAGTCATATATTGTATGATTCTGTTTATATGAAATGCCAAGAATAGGCAAATCACTAGACACGGAAAGTAGATTAGTGGTTGCCAGAGGCTGGAAGGAAGAGAAATGGGGAGTGACTGCTAATGGATTTCTTTTTAGGATAATGAAATTTTTCTGGATTTGGACTTTGGTGATGGCTGAACAAACTTGTGAATATACTAAAACCACTAAAAGGGTAAATTTTATGGTATGTGAATTTTTTATACATACATTTTTTAAAGTAGAAAAGAAAGAGGAACTTCAAAACCCCACAACCCAGAGGAACACACCACTTACAGGAAAACAATACTTTCCAAGGTTTTTCTGTCCTTTTTTGGGAGGTGGATGGTATGTAGCAAAGACTTACCTGAATTCTCTATACAATTTCTTATTTTGGCTCTTTAACACTATAGCAAAAGCATTTTCTTGTGTCATTAAAGACTCATGAGCTTCATTTTAACTTCTACAAAAGATTCAAGTCCTGTAGATTTCATAACTTAATTTACCTACTGGTCTCTCCCTTGTCTTAGGTGTTTAGCTTTGCTTTCCTTTTTTTTTTTTTTTTTTTGAGACAGAGTTTCACTTTATTGCCCAGGCTAGAGTGAGTGCCATGGCGTCAGCCTAGCTCACAGCAACCTCAAACTCCTGGGCTCAAGCAATCCTGCTGCCTCAGCCTCCCAAGTAGCTGGGACTACAGGCATGTGCCACCATGCCCGGCTAATTTTTTCTATATATATTTTAGTTGGCCAATTAATTTCTTTCTATTTATAGTAGAGATGGGGTCTCGCTCTTGCTCAGGCTGGTCTCGAACTGCTTTCCTTTTTAACATTCATTATTAATAATGTTTTAGGCCGCGCGCGGTGGCTCACGCCTGTAATCCTAGCTCTCTGGGAGGCCGAGGTGGGCAGATCATTTGAGCTCAGGAGTTCGAGACCAGCCTGAGCAAGAGCGAGACCCCATCTCTACTATAAACAGAAAGAAATTAATTGGCCAACTAA
>VSMD01117672.1:0-12284 GCA_008750895.1 Mirza zaza | reverse complement strand
GAGTTCATTACAGCATTGCCATTTATTTTATCCATCCTCAGAAGGGCAGCAGCATTGCATACTGAGGATTTCACTCTCCTAGGAAGTCAGCATTTTTTCAAGTGTTGTTATAATAACCAAAATGAAATGATAGATGCCTGAGGTGATGGATACCCCAATTACCTTGATTTGATTGATTCACATTATATGCCTATCAAAACATCCCATGTAGCCTATAAAGATATACAACTATTGTGTATCCATAATTAAAAAGAAACAAACAAACAAAAACAAACAAAAAACTTTTTTCCACACCTGAATTTCTAGTGTTTTCATAAACATATCAGTAAATTCACACAAGGTGAAAAGAACATAAAATAAACAGGAAAAACTTAAGAAACCTGAAAATTATCTCATGTTAATTATTACTGTGACTTATAATAATTCCTCATGTGTAATAATCTTATATGTAATAATACTAATTCCTGTAGTATACAGATGTATATCTACTGGTATGTTGCCTGTCAGGAAATGTTCTAGACATTTTATATTTATCTATATGTTTCTCATTTAAACCTAAATTAACAGAAACATTATTTATTGACATTTTACCTACAAGGAAATGGAAATCGGAGACTTTTACTAAGTCATACAATTTGGGTAGTATCTGACTCCAAAGTATAAGTCTGTCCCAACATACTCTGATTCCAGTGTAGCCTCATTCCCTTTGTACTTCAAATTATAATATTTAGTATGCAGTTCGTGCCCTTATAGTAATTCTAGAAAAAATTGGAAAGTAATTCTACAAAAGGAAAAAACTTATATGTATTTTATAATTGTTATATATGACTATATAAACCAAAGCATGTGTTATTAAAATATAATATAGAGAACACTGTCTAGTATATAGGTATGTATGCATGTATTGTCACTGAAGAAAAGAAAGAAAATGAATCTTGCTAGATGTTAGAGAAACTCCAATGTTAGGAAATTAGTACCTTGTCATAATAAGCAGAAAAATCTTTTTGTGTCTGTGTGCTCAGGCAATGCACATGGTTTCCTTTAGGCTACATAGACATAAGTGTATGTCCTGACTCGTATTCATACACATGACACACATATTGACCTAGGCCCCCTAGTCTGTTTTGTGTTTGTATCTCCCTCTGAAATACCCTCAAGCCAGTGTCAGGGAGTTCTGTCTGCAGCATTGCTTGTAGCTCTTCTTCCATCCAGCACGTCAACAGTGTTGTTTATGGAACCTCATGACCTCAGAATAGTGACCTATTCTGTCCTCAGATATTCTAATTCTTCTACTAATATGCTACCCAAATTCATGTGTTTCAGTTTGGGTTCCTCTAGAAGAAGAACCTGAGATAAGAATTTCCACATAAATCATTTATTTGGAAGGAGATTCGAAGAAACAACAGTAAGAGGGGTAGAAGGGGAGGGAACTGAGACAGAGAAGGGAAAGCAGCTAATAAGGGGTGCAATTTGGCTAAACAGAGCTTAATTTCACCGGGGAATTTTAGGAGCCAGTGTACTTTAGACATCTCAGCATTATCCACCCAAAGGGAAAGGGAGCTGGGGTATTTATCCACCATCTCCAGTCAGTCATTGGGTGAGGGCTCATCCTTCCTCCCTGGGAAATGGACAACTCCCTCAGGTAAACTTATACATGACCTGATGCTGGACTTGATCAAGACATATCTGAAAATGGCAAAGGTGTTGGGTTTATGGTGAGAAGTGGATATCTCTTGTTACAGTGATCCTAAATTATCTATTGGTATGACTTCATTGACGACACCATTTTTTTTTTTTTTTTAATCCTTGCGTTTGAAGCCTGCATGGGCTGGGCCACATTCTGAAGACTAGGGTCTGTCCTATATCCCTTTATCAGGACTCCTGCCTCCTCCATAAAACCTCGGTGTGTGATTTTTTCCTCTGAGGGAAGCCAGTGTCCCTTGGCACATTACGCTTTCACAGCCAGAGGGTCTGTTCATGAACTGCAACTCAGCTGTCTATCTTCTGGCCCCATGAATAACAGGTACAAAAAACTCAACTTGTTTTAAGCAGGAGGTGTTTCTTCTCATCATTATATTACCAAAAGTGGTCCAAATGGAAAGCCTGGAGTATAGACTTGACAGGTATCTTACTAACCAAGGTTGTCTCTTCTTATCATTGTGAACCAACCTACTAGGACTTTTATTCCAATCTTACTCCACTGTGGTTTTCTTAGCTAACTTGAATTTTTCCAGTCACTTCTGGAATTGAACTACAAGGCTTTACCTTCCTGGAGTTTGGAAAGTATAAAGTGTCTGGTATTTCTTTTAATTCCCATTAACTGCTTTTGTCTATTGATACAGACAGTGAATCACACTGACTGTTGGCCATAATGTAAAGATTACTACTGCCCCTTGCATACAATGAAGAGTTGCATGTGGTAAACACTGCCGACATAAAAATGAACTTACATGTTCACATTTGACATTTCACATCTGTTATTATTTTCTGCTGGAAAAGTCAACCCACCTCCAATGTTCTTTCCCACCAGTGGCAATTTGTATCTGACTGGTAGAAATTGCTATTTATTTATTTATTTTTTGGAATGTTCTGAAACATGCTAACATTTATTTGTCTAAAATTGCCTGTTACACCAAAACTGTATGCTTGGCCTAGGAAAGATCTGGCTAGCCTTTTATACTCTACCAGATTACCTCTATATGTTATTCAAAGTCTGATCCACTAATGTGCAGTATCAGCATCAGTTAGAGCTTATTAGAAATGCAGAATGTGAGACCCCACTCCAGACCCACCTAATCAGAACCTCTGGGGAGGGGTCCTCCAAGAGTGTTTTCACAAGCTTTCCATGTGATGTTTGATGTGTACACCATGCTTGAGTAACACAATTCTATCTAGTCTTTGCTACTCAAAGTGTGGTTCTGGGACAAGTAGCAAGGGTATCAGCAGAAAAAGAGAGCTTGTTAGAAATGCAGAATCTCAGTTAACACGCCAGACTTCCTGAGTCAGAATCAGCATTTTAACAAGATCCCCAGGTAATTCATGTGCCCATCAAAGTTTGAATAGCACTGTTCCACAGGACTGATCCTGTATTTTCAGCATCAATAAATAATATGTATCAAATTATTCAATAAAATTAGCATCAGAAAAGGATCCTAATATGTTTTAAATGGAGAGTTATGTTAAGAAAATGTTCCTAAACATAATTTGTCCCAAAGGAGAACCAGTTGTGATTCTGAAATCAAAGTTCTCTTTGAAAGCCATGAACCAGGATATTAAGTATCTACGGTATACGTCCTAAAAAAGATAGCTATAGAGAAATATAAGTAGAGAAAGCCACCCTGCAAACCTACTTTCTATTCATTATATATTTTTAAAGAAGACACTATAAGACTATTCAAAATGATTGGAACACATCCTTGAGGAAATAGGAGGGAAAAAACGTCACAAGGCGGAGTGCAGAGATTTATTTTCTAGCAAACACTGCCAGCTTTGCTCAAGCATGTATTGTCATTTGGGAAATGTGCCTCAGTCAAACACAAAGAAAACATAATTTCTTTTTGAGTGTTGAGTACCTAGGGAGGAACTCGTATTTGAAATAACAAATGGACATGGAGTTTGAATTTTTAGAGCCTGCATATGTACACGATATCTGGGCACAGATTCATTTCTTGTGCACAGACATCCTGAGTCTCACAGCTTGAAGATGACTGTCGCAGGAGGACAGGTGGCTGCAGCTGCAGTGCTGGGGAGGAAGGAAACCAAAGTGTTTATACCGAAATCTCTCGTTTACACCTCACCATGTCATGATCACTTTTGCTTCTTCTCTCACCTGAGAAATAAGGTCTTAGCATAATAGACTTATCATCTTTATCATAGGGATTTTAATCTCTGTTAGCCTGTGAAATGGCTTTGACAAGCATGACTGGCTAAATCAAATTCTGACAGCAAGCTCTTCTTTCTTCTTTTGTCCCTGACATGTCGCCCTAGTAGATTCTCTACCAAATTCACTCTCTTCACCAGCTACTTTACAACGTTTTTCCATTAAAAAACACATGAACAAACAAATCCCTAGAGATTGTTACCTTATGATTGCTGTGTTTATTCTCAGCAATTGAGAACAATTTTAATATCCACTGAGAAACTGTAGCCTATGCCCTTGATCGGAAATGTGATGACTTGATCAATAAAACTCAGAGGTAGTATTAATTGTATCACAAAATGGGGGTGGTGGGGATTCCCAAATCAACCCTACTTGGTATGATATCACTTATTTCACACTTTTGTTTGCCCCCAGTGGCAATGGTAGTAACCCTCATTGCTTAAGACTATCACTCAGGAATGTATATATTCATTCAGTCAGTCTGTACTGAAGACTTGGGCAAGTATTGTGTGATGCTGGGTGTATAAAGTGAATGAGACACAGCCCTGGGCCCCAAAGTCCTCACAGCTTAGTGAGGCTTAGACACCTGCAAAAGAATTGAGATCCCTGTGATATAGCACAGAGAGTGTCCTAACTTCTGTGGGGCCAGGCTAGATGTCAGCAAGGGCTTCATGGGGCTTAGGTGAGGAGGAGGAGGAGGATGACATTCCTAGCAAGGGGAAGCATCTCCAGTCACAGTGTCTGGGGAAATAATGGTGCATTCACATAGCAGTGAGAGACTCTACATGGCGGAGCAGAGGGCAGCCTGGGCTGTGTCCCCAGCCTCTCTACTGTGCTGTGTGAATGTCCACTAATACCTAGAAGCCCTCGATGCCTCTTCAGAGAACTGTTGGATCTATCAAGTAGCTATAAAATAACTTAAACATTAGGGGATTCAATGAGTGCAGAGAAAAATATAGTCAATATAATTGCTTTATTTCATTTTCCCCAACAGAAACAAACTCTATTAGACTGTGAGCACTTTAGTGTGTCTAATATTTTCTCTGATTGTTTTTCCTCTGGATATACTTCTTCATGGGGATGAACAGGCATGCCAAAGAAAAAATCAAATGGAGCAGGGAGAAAAGTTATGCCCATTTATTATCACAAGCCGTGGCTTCTACAACATCTGAAAATTCATGAGAAAATATGTACTTTTTAAAATTCAACTTATCATTTGACATTCATCATGAGAAACTCTGATGTTGGTGGTACAATAGAGTTGGTCGGGAATGTTTACTTATTTTGCGAGTTGACCTTGAGCAAGCTATTTAAATAGTGCCCAAATAAATGGGGTTTATTCTGTAAATCACAGATGCTATGTCCTTTACTTTCATTGAAATTGGAAAGGTTGGATTTGCAAGCACACACACATGTACACACTTCATAGTGCTTGGAAAAATCTGAAAAGAGCAAATGTGTCCTCCCAATGCTCATTAACTATAATAAAAATAGAAGATATTGAATTTACTGGATTAAGTTACAGTTAGAAATTGATTTGATAAATGGGACCGTAACTTTAAACAAATGGCAGGCAAGAGGGAATGATTTTCCTTCTCCTTTTACCTAAAATTCTATAACATATTTAAATGACTTTTATAATGAAAGTTTTCACTTATTTAAACATGAATTATACTTTGAAATAAAATAGTTTTATTTGAAATTAAATTTAAATATTTTTGTACCTATTTCAATGTTTATTTAGTTCAATTACAATGTTTACCATTACCAAGGAATCTCTAGGCATTGTCAACAAATGAATGTGTAGAACCAAGAAGGCTAAAGCTAAAAGGAACCGAACCTCTGTGATGAGGGATACATCACTCATATCTTCCTACCATGAAAAGTGCCCAAAGTTGAAATTATTCTTTTGTATAGTCCCTGTTTACTTAGGACTGCAGTTATGCCTCTTTTCCCAAAGTGAAAACATGATGAATACAATTCTGCTGATGGAGAGTTAATAGAACAACTGGGCAACTCAGTGGGACCAGAAGCCTCAAATATTCCTCTTTTTCAAAGAAAGCTGTATGTTTGAAATTGTTTACGTCTGATGGCAAAACATGAGTCTCCTGGAGGAACTACCATAATGACAATAAATGCAAGCAAATGGGAAGGCACTAAGGTCAGGCTTTAGGGAGATCAAGACCTTTTGAAGTTGCTTATATCAGATTCTAAGAGGGTACCAGGGGACTTGACATTTTTAATTTTTTTTAACTTTCACTACTACCTTTTCAGCCTAAAGGTTCTTAAAATAGGCTGTGATAAATTATTGCATTGGAAGAGAAATCACATTTTTTAAGTACCTTTGGTAAAAAGCAATGTATAAGAAGAAACTTTTGGTAGTTTTATTTTGGTCACACAAACCAGTAACAGACACTAGCATCCCTGTGGCCTCTAAAAAGACCTCTGGGTGGTTTTTATTAACATGAACACTGGTGAAAAATAAAATAATCTTGATCATAAGTAAGGAAAGATCTCAATATCAACTAAAAAAAAGACATATCTAAAAATGACTTTGTGATGTGGAATTTGCTTATAAATTTTGCTTTGCTCAACTTTGATTATTAACTTCTTAAGGGTTTACATATCTAAAAAAGCAAAAGGGATGACTTCACTGAAAATCTACATAATAGTTAGCCATTTAATTCAATAAATAATAGCAAACGTACTGATTGCTATAACAGCTGCTGGTACTGAACACCAGCCAGACACTACCAGAAGCACGCCTGTAGTCAAACAAAATTGGGCGCAGTACCTGGTACAAGGGAAAAGGTACACCATATTTGAAAATCCTAATTTTTATCTGGGAGGTAGGAGGAGTGGGACAGAGCTAAAGCTATAATTGGTAAAGAAGGAACAGTCACTCATGCTAGCCAAAAAGTGGGATGGTTGGTCACTGGTGATTTACACATTATTTTAGTGTTGATCTTCATTTTGACATGATTACAGAGTGGTCTTGTTTTTGTCTTGCTCCATCACAGCCAAAGAATGAAGTTGTGCAATGTTGGTACCCTACCAAATTATTTATGTTTAATAGTAATATGCCATCCTGGCTCCCAGCTGACAGCAGTCAGGGGTTGCTCCTATCTTTGTCACTGTCCTTCACCTCATGCCTATTGGTGTATTGGTCAGGCCTTCAGGCCTGCACACAAATCACTGTGGTGCAACACTACTCTGCAAAGAGAGAAGACATCCTTCCTCCCAATTTCCACATAAAGCATCCACAGCTCTCAGAAATCCAGCAGCTTGCCCATGGTCACACAGTGAGAAACTGAAGCTATTTATTACAAGAATAAGTAGGTAAATGAGTAGACACACAAGAAACAATGAGAAACTTTAAAAGAAGCAAAGACACAAGTGATTGTGGGGAACCAGAAAGACTTGTGGAACCGGGGCACTTGAGATGTAACTTCAGTAGTAGATAGAAATGTGGAAAGAGGTCTTATGGGTAGGTGGTATCTGGAAGCATTCTGGATCCACTGCAAGCAAAGGCAGAAAGGAGCAAAAGTGGGAGGGTACACAGAGGGTTCAGTGTAGCTGCTCTGACAGCACATGTAGTGAGAGTATGTTGACATCAGGAGAGGAAGACGGGGGATCCAAGACCAGGATGAGATTTGAACAGGAGGTTGGAAAGGGCATGCTTAATTTGTCACTGGGTGTTTTTTTTATCCAGGACTAATGATTATTCCAAGCTAGGCATGGTGTATGTAATAAGAATGAACATTTATTCAGCTTTTAGCATCACATGTTCATTCATTTATTCAGTAAATACTTATTGACTGTTGTGCCATAGGCAATGAGATACACATAGGGGAATCAATCCTTAATAAGGCTCTTTTTTTTTCTATAAGAGGACATCACAACATGATAGGCAGGATTTTATAATAATAATAAACAGGACTTTATACTAGTCCAGCTTTTATTTTAGTCAACATGCGAACAGACACCTGGGAGCTCTAGGAGAAGGAACAACAAATCCTTCATGGGTGTAAGGGAAGCCGTTACGTGGTAGGTGATATTTGAGCCAGGAATCTGAAGGATGGGAAACATTTTCTAACTAGACAATCGATGGGTGCTGTTGAGGGTGGGAGTTGATGGAATATAAAGGAACAACAATGAAAACTGAGAAAAATTGTTGGATATGACAATAAGAAGAATGCTGGTGACAAAAGAATGCTCTACCAATTTCAGGAGAATTATGAGGAAGGGGATTAGTCACAAAGGGTTAAATATTATGGGAAAGGGACAAGCAGAGGCAATGGCTGTTTGCCCACCTTTCAAGGAGTGTAGGGGCTGAAGGAATGCGACAGAGGAGAAAGAAGCTTTGGACTGTGGATCCAACACACATCAGATATGCAGGGGGTAGGTTTGTTTTCATTATTATTCGTTTCTAAGAATGGAATATATAGCAACTGCTACATACCTAATGATAGCAGTAAATGGCCAGAAATAATAAGGCCTGAACCATAAAATACTAGTGTTATAGCCAATTCGTAAATCTGTCATTTCATGAATAAAATTGCATAGTTGTAATTGCAGCATTATAAGTGTGGAGGTGTTTACATATATATATATATATATATAGAGAGAGAGAGAGAGAGAGAGAGAGAGAGAGAAGGAAGGAAGGAAGGAAGGAAGGAAGGAAGGAAATAAATTGATTTTATGCTAGAGGAAACCTTAGAGTTCATGTAGTACAAAGGTTCTTGAACTTTGTTAAGCATGCATCCGAATCATCCCGAGGCTTGTTAATTGTTGCATGATACTGTATTCTGTGTATCTATCTCACCATCCCTATCCACTTCCCCAGCCGATATTCAGGTTGCATGCATCTCTCAGCCACAGCGCTGCAAAGACCAGCCATGTACATGTCCCTTATTCACCTGTATGAGAATTACTTTGGGATATATAACGAGAGATAGATTCCCCAGGCAATAGGGTAAATGCATATCAATGTTCATATTGCATAACGCAACGGTGATCTAAAGAATAGATATATTGGTCTACACACCCACCAGCAATGCGTGAGTGTTTTTACATCCCCATATTCATGGCAACACATGGCATTATTCAGCTTTCTGACTCTTGCCAGCTTTTCAAGAACAAAGTGACATAATTTTGTCTTTTTAAATAATAACATAGGGCATATGTATTCTTGTTTGTTTTTTCTATCTCACCGTGCTAACTGAGTGGTCTTGGATAAATCACTTCACCTTCCTCAGATTTAGCTCTCTCATTGGTAAAATGAAGAAAAATTAAGTATCTCTCATAGATGATGAAATGAGATAAGGCATGGAAAGTGATTCATCCTAGGTCTGCAAAGCACTATGTTCTTGAAAGGATATATTTATATTTGTTTTTATTCTTGGATTTGATAAAAAATGTGATTTCTCAAAAGGCAAGTTTAGAGAATTGGGTGGAAAGAAAATTGTCAATAGTCGGAATTCAGTTTAGCGTGTTCTTATGAGGCCACCGGAACCCACAGTGAGAGATCAAGAGATCTGCACGGTGGATGATGTCTAGGAAATTGACAATATCCAGGAAAAGTGAATTTTAGTAAACGAAAGAGACTAATAGATGAAAATATATTTTCTGTCTTCTTTTTTGCTTATAGTTTTTGTGTATTATAATCACACCATTAAAAACTGCTAAATAGAGGATGTTAAAAAAAGAAATCTATAATCTCATCGCTTAACAAAACCACTACTGTATTAAAACTTTGATGCATCATCTTTTTTCTTTTCTTATTATGCTTAACTTCAAATAAGTTATAAGTATGCTGATCACACAATAATGTATCATACTTAAATGATGAAGAGAGCATGCTCATTTTTCAATAGTCTGCAAAAATCACCATTTTAATTGCTTCATAATATTCCATCAAGTACATTTGCCAGGGTAATTATATTTTAGTGCTCTGGACTGGAAAATAATTCAATATCTTTAAAAATGTATAACATTAATTATAAATTATTTTAATCAAATGGGTTTAGATGTGCTAACATATTAATATCTTAGTGTAAGCCAATGTGCTTAATATGTTATGTTTATACAGCCCCATAGAGAGTAAACACTCTCAGTAACATTATCTTTAAGCAGTCTTGTAATCTGGAGAATCTGGGTTTTACTGCTGTGTTATAAATGAAGAAACAAACACACAGGCTGTGCATTTAAGAATTTGCCTTAGATCTGACCTTTTCAAGAGCCAATACTAGGGTACAGTGTGATATTTTGATACATATATATATTGTGGGGTGATCAAATTGGGCTGGTTAACACATCCGTCCCCTCATGTACTTATTCTTTGTGGTAAAAGCATTTAAAATCCACTCTTTTAGCAATTTTGAAATATATATTAATAATGCATTGTATACCATAAAGATATGCAATTATTTTGTCAATTGAAAATAAAATTAATGTAAAAAAATAAAAAAGCAAAGATATAACAACAAAAAGAGCATATCAGAATCACCAATTGAGTAGCTTCAAAATACATATTTTACTAAAGATAAATCATGCAAATCAGTAAATAATAAACTAACCCCTATCCACCCTAATTCGGTGACCTCTTAAATTCAAAGAAACCAATAACACAATGCTATTAAAAAAAAGAGCCAATATGGGGCTCCTTTCTCTGGTGCACTTTCTTAATGTTACATTATTCTACTTCTTATGTGAAATAGGTTAAAATAAGGCTGACTGAGGGGCTGAATTAGAATCTCTCAGCACATGTGAGTGTTTCGAGAGCTTGATTAATCACTCTTAGATTGCTCAAGATGTGGTGTATTTATGTAAGAGTCTGTCAACAATTGAGCATGAAATGAATAACGAATTTATTCATTGCTTAGACAATGAATAGACATAAAAACTTAAAATTTAATATAAAATTGTGGATTACTTTATATAAGCACTCACTTTTTGAGATTTTCAGAATTTGTAATAGTGACATTGTGCTAAAGAATTTCATGGTGACCACAGTTAATAATCACGTATTGTATTTCAAAATTGCTAAAAGAATAGATTTTTAACATTGTCATAAAGAAACAGTGATAATTTGTGAGGGGATGGATATATTAGTTAGCTTTATTGAATCTTTCTACAATGTACACAAAAATCAAAACCTCACATTGTACCCTGCAAATATACACAATTATTAGTTGTTGCTTTAAAATAAATAATAAATTCAAAAAAGTGTCAGTGGTTAATGCATGATAAATGCATATATTTCAAAAAAGGAAAATAATTTAATTTCTTGAACTCTGGGTAGAAAAATGACAGAATTAAGATTACTCTTATGTAGTTGTTAATGAGCTTCTCATTGACGGAATTGTTTTCAGGATGATTACGAACATTTAACTCTCACTATCAAACATAAAATTAGATTATATTATCCTAGAGATCATCTTAAACCACACAAATGGTGTAATCACTCCCTGTGGTTATTTAGATCTGATCACCATAATTGCTAAGCAAAATAACATGAGACATTGCAACTTTCCATATCATCAATTTCTAAATAAATTACGGTTGACCCTTGAACATTGAGGGGGCTATGGCTACTGACCCCCATGAAATTGAAAATTTATGTAGAACATTTAACTCTCCCAAAATTTAACTACTAATAGTTTTCTGTTGTCTGGAAGCCTTACCGATAACATAAATAGTTGATTAACATGCATTTTGTATGTTATATGTGTTATATACTGTATTTTTACAATAAAGTAAATTAGAGAAAAGAAAATGTTAAGAAAATCACAAAAGAGAGAAA
This sequence comes from Mirza zaza, assembly GCA_008750895.1. Taxonomy (NCBI): domain Eukaryota; kingdom Metazoa; phylum Chordata; class Mammalia; order Primates; family Cheirogaleidae; genus Mirza; species Mirza zaza. Next base: position 600 of record VSMD01117672.1, on the reverse strand, counting down.
ATTTATTTACTATTCATTAAGTGGAAGTGGATCATCATGAAGGCCTTCATTTTTGTCATCTTCGTATTGAATAGGCTGAGGAAAAGGAGGAAGGGGAGGGATTGGTCTTTCTGTCCCAAGGTGGCAAAGGCAAAAGAAAACTCATATGAAAGTGGACTAATGCAGTTCAAACTCATGTTCTTCAAGCATCAACTGTATTTTGGAAACACACACATGGCATGTAAATGGTCCCCAAACTAGACATTTTTACATTGCTAAAGAATGTGACTTATGGAAACTGATAATTTTATCAAACATAATCTCAATTACTAAATAAAACTTTTTTGTGGGACATTAAGAGCTATTAATTAGCTAGATATGTCAAAAATTTTTTTTCATTTTTTTATTTCAATTTTTCACATTTATTCATTATTTGTTTTATTTTAGAATATTATGGGGCCGGGCGCGGTGGCTCAAGCCTGTAATCCTAGCTCTCTGGGAGGCCGAGGTGGGCGGATCGTTTGAGCTCAGGAGTTCGAGACCAGCCTGAGCAAGAGCAAGACCCCATCTCTACTATAAATAGAAAGAAATTAATTGGCCAACTAATATATATACAAAAAA
>VSMD01117671.1:0-26402 GCA_008750895.1 Mirza zaza | reverse complement strand
GGCTCCGAGCTGCGAGAGTCCGGGGGAGGGAGAGGGCACTGCGCCCGGGGGAGAAGGGCAGTGTCTGGGAGGACCCTCCGCCTTGGGTAGAGGGCCAGCAGTGGGAACCGCTGTTCAAAGCAGGGGTGCCAGGTGTAGCTGAGAATGGGGTTAAAGAGGCTGGCCAGGAGCACCAGGCAGAGGCCCGGGATCCCAGGGCCTGGCTCTGGAAACCACCCTCTCCCCTGTCCTTGCGGGGCAGGTGAGCTGGCAGGTGAGCAGGCAGATCCTGCCTGTCCCCTCCCCCGGCCTCCAGCAGCCTGTCCCCTTGGCGGAGCCCTGTGGCCCTTCAGAAGGCAGCTGGGTGGGACAGGAAGCCTGGCGGTGCTGACTGGCAGGTTTTTCCACTGTGCGCAGCTGAGCGAAGGAGGGAAGCGGAAGGAGGGCTGGGCCCCTCCCTGGGCGGGCACTTTGCCAGCCGGCACCCACCTGCACCCCCTCTCTATCCACCAGCGCTTCTGCCAGGCAGGCATTCTCATGACCCCATTTCACAAGGGGGAAACTGAGGCTGGGCGTGCCTTGCCCAAAGCCACGCCGCTGGTAGGAGGGCAGAGCGTAGATTGAAGCCCAGCCCACCCACCCCAGAGCCAGTGTTTGGCCAGGGTGCACGGGATGGGGTGGTGGGAGATGCCCTTTGTCCCCGCTTAGGTTAAAATGGTGCCAGGCCTAAAATAAACACTTGGAGTGGCCTTGCAGGGCAGGAAGGGTCAAGGGGAGGTCTTGGGGGGGTGTGGCCGGCCTGGGGGTAGGGCATTCTAGGGACGGGTAGGTGGATACGATCTTGCAGGCCCAGTGCTGGGGCGACGCAGGGGCAGAGGCAGCTGAAAGGCAGGTGTGGGGATGCGTTCCCTGCAGGTGACGTCCACCGCCCCGTTCTCCCTGGGAGGCGTGGGCCCTTTGTGTGGGAGCTCCCTGTGGGGCGGGGCTCTGAGGTGGGCAGGGTGGGTCCCACCGCCCAGGTACCTGATGGCAGTGTCTGGATAAAGCTTGTGCCACCCCTGGGTGACACCACCCAGGACACCGTGACGCCCACTCTGGATCCGGCCCCAGCAGGCTGGCACTGACATGCCCTCTGTAGTCGCCGTCGTGGGCTCAGGCCGCGGTGCAGAGGGGAACGTGTGTGCGTGTGCGTGTGCGTGTGCGTGTTGGTGGGGAGGGGTCGGCAGGCGGAGGAAAGCTGCGCTTCTACTGCTTGGAAGCGTCCGACCCCCTGAGGTGGGTCACTGTCACAGCCCGGGCCTGGTGGGCCTGGTGGCCCGGGTCCGAGGCCTGGGGCTTTGCCTAACGGGGTCGCGAGGTAGGGAAGCGCTCTCAGTCCGGCTCCTGATCCTGCCCTGCTCTGTCCAGAGCGCTGCGCGTGGGGCCTGGGGGCGCGGCGGGGCCTGCGTTCTCGCTGAGCGCTGTCCCTGGCCAGGCGCTTTCCCACGGACTTCTCGGAGACCTCTACTCACAACGTCTCTGTGAGCTAGGATATCTCCCTGCAGATGGGGAAATTGAGGCACGTGGCAATTAAGCCACTTGTCCACAGGCACACAGTGACGCCCATGACCATTGTGCCTTCTGGCTTTGGCAGTTCGCTGGCTCTTTATAAAGCTCTTTCTGTCCATTATTTTGTTTCTCCTTAGACCGGCTCTCGGGGGAAGGAAGGGTGGTGGTTTTCATTTCACTCGCGGGAGTGCTGCAGCTCAGAGCGGGGAAGTAACTTGCTCTAATCGGCGCCCCTCCCCACCCAGGCCTGTCGCTCCACCGCGCACCTGGCTCAAGACCGACCTCACCAAATGCGATTTCTTCATTCAGACGTGCAGGTGCTGCCCTTGGTGCTGTCACCAAGCTTCTCTTTGTTGCCCACGATCCCCAGGAGGTGGGAGTTACGGCTCCGTCTCGCAGGGGAACCGCGGGCAAGGCTGCACGGCTGGGGAGGGGCGCGGCACGTCTGGCCTGCGTGAGGAGGGTAGAAAAGCCAGCAGGGGCTGGAAGGATTGAAATAAAGCCCAGCATGCACGTGCTGTCAGGGAAAGGACAAGGACACGGAGGAGCTGGAACGCTCGTGCCCTGCTGGGCTCGTGAACTGGGACAGCCACTCTGAGGGACAGTTTGGCGCCATGTCCGAAAGTTCCTCGGAGGTGTGCCGTACAGCTCAGTGATCCCATTCCCGGTATTTGCCGTGGAGAAACAAAAACTTGTCCCACAAAGCTGTGCACGAATGTTTATAGCAGCTCTATTCTTAAAGCTGGAAACAACTGAGATGTCCTTTAGTGAGCAAATGGGTAAACACACCAGTGCGTGTGGCCCCTGGAATATTGCTCTGCCATGAAAAGGAGCGGATACCGATACGCACAGTGCCTGGATGAATCTTGGAGGCGTGTGCCGAATGCAGCCGTATGCATAGTCTCAGAAGCTTGCATACTTGACCATTCCGTGTATGTGACATTTGAAGAAACAAAACCAAAACTGTAGTGGCAGGAACGGATCAGTGGCTGCCAGGAGAGAGGGGAGGGTGTAGCTGGGGCAGCATGAGGGAGTTTTTGGTTTGATGGAACCGTCCTGTGCCCTGATTTGGAGCTGGTGGGTGCGTGAATCTGTAGGTGCTAAAATCCATGTAACTGTAACCAAAACAGTCAGTTTTCCTGTGCGTGTTAAAACAATGAAAGCCCACGGGGAGGCTGGGAGAGGAAGGTGAGGAAGGGCCAGGCGACAGTTAACGTGCCCTTTGCTGAGGGCCTGGCCGGCTCTGGGCTCTGCTTCCCCACGGCTCGCTGGCTCTTGGGGCAGCCTCCCTGGCAGCCGGAGGGACGAGGCTAATTATAGCTTCTATCTGGACCCACACGGAAGTGGTGGCAGGCAGCCGAGGTGCTGGGACAGCGGCCTGGGCCCTCGTCCTGGGAGTCTCGTGATGAAAGGCTAGACCCTGGCTTCCCTGTCGGGGTGGGGCGGGCCCGGCCGTCTCCCTGCTGGTGGCCTTAACTGAGAGCCTCCATGTGCCGGCAGTCACAGTCCCCACCCTTGGCTTCCCATCCCCCAGGGCCTGTGTGCGGGGAGGGGGAGAGGATAGCCACCCCTTTTATAGGCCAGGGACCAAGGCCCAGGGGAGTAGGAGGGCGTTTGGCCTGGACCTGACACTCGTTGAAGACCTTCCACGTCGACTTCGGCTGTGACTTCCCAACGCCAGCTGGTGCCCCACCTCCTAGTCGATCTGGTCTAAAGCCACGGCGATATTCAGATACCCCTCGGCTCATTCTCTGTTCTGATGTTTGTTTGTTCGGATGCTATATTTTGTTTTAAAACATTGGCATGCTTGAAAACAGGAGGTGCCCTGGGGACATTTCCACGTTCCTGGGGACATTCGCACGCTTGGCCTCTGCCAGCCCTACCTGGGGCTGGGAGGATGAGATTTGCCGGGGCCACACAGCACTGAGATGGCAGGGTCCCCTGGCAGGGGGACGGGTGGCTCCTGAGCCTTGTCTGCCCCTGGGGACGGTGCTCTGCCTTGCGGGAGGGTGGGCGCGAGTGGCCGTGCGGTGCCCACGGCCGTGTGGGGCGGAGGCGCTGCCGCTGCTCATTCCCGTTCCTCACTCCTGTCTCTGTCCACGCCCAGGGAGCGTGGTGTCCTTCTCCGCAGCGTGGGTACAGACAGCGCCCGTCTTGCAGCAGGCTGTGACCAGAGGAGCCAGGGCCACCCGGGAGCCTCGGAGCCTGCCCTTCATCCTCGATCCTTTCCCCGTCTACACCTCTGTCTCCGCGGCGTAGATTTGGACTGACTGAGGACACCGGGCGCTCGGCTCACCTCTGCGTCTCTGTGACCCAGCACAGGGGCTGGCACACTGCAGGTGCTCAGGACCTGGCCGAGGCGCTGCTGGGGGTGGCTGGAGCTGGGGCAGTGGGGGCCACTGGCAGACCTGGGTGGGGGTGCCGATGGGGGCGAGGCCTGGGGGGCGTCCCTGCCAACACCCCGGGCCTGCCGCCTCTGGCTGGGCTGGCCCCCGGGCCACCCGTCCCCTTCCTTTGGTCCTGTTTGACGGAGGCTGGTAGGAGACGCGGGGGCCTCGCTGGGCGGCACGATTGCCTGGGATAAGTTCAGTGGGGCCTGGGCCGACCCTGCCCTTTTCTCAGCTGTCCCTTCCCCACCCCCAGGAAGCTCGGGCGTGGGCCCCGTCCTGGCCTGAGTGCCCTTTCCTGGCCACCACTCCTCTGTGATGGCCAGCCTGGAGGGATGGGGTGTGTCACGTCCATTGAGGCCAGATGGGGCTCCCAGAGTCAGAAGGGCCTGAGGAGCCACCCCCCAGCCCATTTGACAGATGAGGAAACTGAGGCCAGCTGGGCTCCACCTGCTGTCCCAGGCCGATGGGGGGCCTCGGCAGGCCCGGAGGGGTCTGGCCCCCGAGTACTCTCGGGCCCCTCCGCTGAGGCCTGGAGGCTGGGCGGGAAGGTGGCCTGAGGCCCCCGTCTCCCCTCAGCCTTCTGCAGAGGCCGGGCTCGCGGACAAGATGGCAGCCAAGCAGCCCCCGCCGCTCATGAAGAAGCACAGCCAGACGGACCTCGTGAGCCGCCTGAAGACCCGGAAGATCCTGGGCGTGGGCGGGGAGGACGATGACGGGGAAGTGCACCGCTCCAAGGTGGGCCACCGGCAGGCGCCTGCCTCTGGGCACAGCGTGGGGCGGGCCGACCCCAGTGGAGGAGAAGAGCGGCTGGAGTCCCACGACTTAGATCATTTTCCTAGAAGTCTAATGGAGACGTCAGGAGAATGACAGCAATAGCAAAAACAGATCATTGGCATTGATTGAGTGTCTGTTATGTGCCGGGTATTGCATCCGCTGCTGTATAAGCGATTATTTTTTTCTGTGGGAGGGACAAAGTCTTGCTCTGTCACCCGGGCTAGCGTGCAGTATTGTCATCATAGCTCACTGCAACCTCTAACTCCTGGGCTCAAGCGATCCTCCTGCCTCAGCCTCCCGAGTAGCTGGGACTACAGGCATGCGCCACCACGCCCAGCTAATATTTCTATTTTTGGTAGAGACGAAAATCTCCTTCTTGCTCAGGCTGGTCTCGAGCTCCTGGCCTCAAGTGATGCTCCTGCCTCAACCTCCCATGTGCTAAGATTACTGGCCTGAGCCACCGTGCTCAACCTACGTATAAATTTTTAAATCTTGTTAGCACTGGGAGATGAAGAGACTGACAATTATTGGCCCGTTTTACAGACGAGGAAACTGAGGCTCAGAGAGGTTAAGTGATTTTCCCGAGGTCATAGCAGTAAGTGGCAGAACCAGGATTGAAGCCCACGTCGGCCAGACCCCTGAACTTTCACTCTTAGCCACGGTATTTTTAGATGATTTTCATCCCTGGCATTAGGGGACATGGGAGACGGAGCAGCCTCAGTGTGACAGTCCCAATCCCTGGGCAGGCAGGGGCCGGGCGTGCTGAGAGCTGCCCTTACCCTGGTCGCCTCTGACCCCACTGTGTCCACAGATCAGCCAGGTCTTGGGCAATGAGACCAAATTCACGGTTCGGGAGCCGTTGGGGCTCAGGTGAGCATTTGTCTGAGCTTGTTTTGGGGGCAGGGAGGGGGCTGCATAAGACCCCCCATTCTGGCAGTGCCCCTGTTTCATCTTGCCCTCCCTCCCATCTCATTATCTCCCCCCAAACCAGCCCTCCTGGGCACCGTGCTGGAGGAGGGAGGGTCCCCTGGGGGCTGGGGTGGCAGCGGGGGCCTGGGTGTGACCTTCCTCTCATACCTCCCCAGGGTCTGGCAGTTTGTTTCTGCTGTGCTCTTCTCCGGCATTGCTGTCATGGTGAGTCCCCACCCCGGCCCTGGCCCTGGCCCCGGCCCCGGCCCCAATTGCCTCTCCCTGCCTTGCCATCCTGCCGGGCCACCTGCCCAGCTCCTGGCACATCCCCATCTGTGCCTGCCCTGGGGCACCCCGGATTCCAAGGCTCATGGCCCTGACTCGGCCTGGAGCCTCTGTCCTGGCGTGGAGGGGTGGGGGCCCTCAGGTCCCGCCCCTGCACTGCCCCAGGGACCACCCCAGGGACCCTGGCCCTGCTCCTTGGTGCAGGGAAGATGTGCCCGTGGGAAGGGTCAGCAGTCACCCCCAACCCCGCCTGGGCCTGTCCCTGAGCGTCCCCTCCCACTGCCCACAGGCCCTGGCCTTCCCCGACCAGCTCTACGACGTGGTCTTCGATGGAGCCGAGGTGACCAGCAAGACCCCCGTCCGCCTCTATGGTGGCGCCCTCCTCAGTGAGTGCTGCCGGGGTGCATGCGGGGAGGCCATGGGCTGCTGGGATCCCAGTTGGGGACCTCGAGCCATCCTCTGCTGCCCAGATGCGGCAGCCCCGCTCCCCGCCTCTCCGCCGGTGGGTGTCTCTGCTGGGTGTATGCTGCCACCCTGTGGCCATGGGCGGCATACCCGGCATACCCACCCAGCGGCTTGGGACCCGTCTTCGATGCTCGCTGTGTGTTGGTGCCCTGGGCACTGGGTGCAGACAGTGAGCCCAGGCCCGGCTCTACAGGGCCTCACAGCCTAGAGGGGAGGCAGAGTCAGTCCCGAGCCTGCGACACCCCTCCCATCTGCAGCCCCAGAGCATGTGAACCACCTGGTCCTCTGATCTGAGATGATCACCGTGGCTGCCAGGGAGCTGGACTACAGTGTTTAAAGCTCAGCATAGGTGTTGTTCCTCCCCTCCCCCAAAACATTCTATGGCTCCCTGTTGCCTGCAGAGTAAAGTCTCAGCTCCTCTGGAGTAAGGGTGGTTGGAATAAAAAGTCTCCACACTTGGTGCCACCTGGCGTTCAGAGCCAGCAGCCACTGGCCATCGGGACCTGCTAGAGGCTGAGTTAGTATCTCTTCCACTAAAGAACATTGTCCGTCCCCTACCCCTGGGTGTTCTTTAGAGTGATTCCTGCATGCTCAGGTGTTCTGTCCTCAGAAGTCCATTAGGAAGGAAACCCAGTCACCTGAGCACGTAACCCGGTAGCTCACAGACTCCATCCACGGGATCCTAATGACAGAACCAGATGTGAGTGGGGCCAGCAGCTCCGTTCTCCTACTTTACAGATGAAGAGACTGAGTCCAGTGGGAGCAATGACTTGCCCTGGGCTAAATGACTTAGCCTTGGAAATGACCGGAGCAGGCCAGAAGGGCTGGGACAGGGACAGACACCTTTGATTTGAGGACTGTGAGTCGGAACGGGGGCGTGGAGTCCAGGCCCCTGGCTGTCTTGCAGCACTGGCCGAAGAGAGGGGGACAGGCCCCCGCCCTGCCCGAGGAGTCAGCTGTCCTCCCCCCCCAGGCATCTCCCTGATCATGTGGAACGCGCTGTACACGGCCGAGAAGGTCATCATCCGGTGGACCCTGCTGACGGAGGCCTGCTACTTCGGGGTCCAGTTCTTGGGTGAGTCCTGGGCGGGCGGGTCTGCCCCACCTGCCCGCCGCAGCCACTTGGATTTCCAATGAGTGAGGGAAACCTGGCTGGGGAGGAGGGGGGGGAGGGGTACCTGTGTGCCGCACACCTGTGCGCACACCTGACACACATACCTGGATCTTCTAATCCACGTGTGCGTCCATAGCCTCGCACCCTCCCGCTCCGCTGCTCACCGTGACCCGCACCCGAGTGACAGCACACGCTCAGTTGTGCCCGCACGCCGGGCCCTGGTTCCCGCCACACGTGGCCACCGGGACAGAAACGTCTGTGGGCTCAGCAGGGGCGGGGGTGCTGCCCTTCCCAGCTGGCAGGACCCGGGCCCAGCGTGGCATCCCGTGGTGGGGCGTGAGGGCACATCCCTCCTCTGACCTCTGTCCCCTCCGGGCCTTTCTCCCGCAGTGGTCACGGCCACACTAGCCGAGACGGGCCTCATGTCCCTGGGGACCCTGCTGCTCCTGGCCAGCCGCCTCCTGTTTGTCGTCATCAGCGTTTACTACTATTACCAGGTCGGCCGAAGACCCAAGAAAGTCTAGCCGCCTGCCGGGCCAGGGGACCCTGCCCATGCCCGGAGCAGGGTGGCTCTGGGGCCTCTGTTTCTCTTTGGTTCCTGGAGGGCAGGGGACCCCCGGCCTGGCCCAGGCGGGCAGAGGTGGTGGCCTTCCTTTCCTCCTGGGCACTCACCGGATGCTGTGTTCTCCTGGGCTTCCAGGTTTGAGATCCTGGTTTGGGGACAGATGGGGGCCTCTGCACCCTCATTCTTCACTCCACACAGGGGCACCTCCTTTTCTTGGGTCTCTTGGCCTCCAAATCCCCTTGACAGACAGACTGAAGTCAAGTTCGAGTCATAGGGGTAGTGGGCTAAGTCGAGGGTCCAGCCTCTTCTGCCAGGAAGCCCTTCTTGCTTTGGAGAGAGGCTGTGGACCGGCCCCCCTTCTCCCTGCACCCCAGGCAACCTAGTGCCCCCGCACTAGGTTGGCTTGGCTTGGCTGGGCTTGGCTTCCCGCTGTGCCTGGAAAACCTGAGAGCTTGGCCCTGTGCCCCTACTTCTCAACCTGGGCCCTCCCCCTCTGTGCCCCCAAACACACACACACACACACACACACACACACACGTGCCCCCTCCCACAGCCCAGCAGGGGTGGGCTGTCTTTGAGATGGCACTGCCCTCTTAGCCCCTGTGCAGAGGGGCCACATGCAGCCAGAAGCCCCGTCCCCACCCCAGGCCTGGCCCACGGCGAGCTGTCCTGGGCTTGCTGAGTGCTCTGCCTCCAGGGCTGCCTCCAGCCGCTCTGGGTTCAGAGGCTGCCAGCGGCCACACTCACAGGCCCACAGACAGATGGCACACACAGCCCCCGTGGAGCCACCGTAAGCAGTGGCGTTTGGAGACAGGGGAGGGAAACAAAGCCGTGGCCTGATGTTCACCTGGCTCACCCCTGCCCACCCCGTCCCCAGGGAGCTGTCCCCTGGGGCCTGGCCCTGTAGGCCTCACACTCAGCCAGGGGAGTAAACAGAAATGTTTCAGCAGGCCCTGCCTCTCAGCCACCCGTGCCCCGGAGACGCCCTGCCCTGCCTCTCCCTGCAGGCTCCCAGCTGTGCGGTGCCCTCCTTACCCCTGCACCCCCACGCACAGCAGACGGCGAGTCCAGGGAGGCCCCAGACTCCTTCCCCTTCTCGGGACAGAGTCGGGGAGGAAGCTGCTGCCTGGGGGCCTCTGCCTGGGCCAAGCCGTCCCTGCCGCCGCGTGTGCAGTGACATGGCCCGTGCGCAGCAGAGCGGTGGCACCACCAGGGTCATGCAGCTGAGGAGAGTGGCCAAGCAGAATGGGAGGCAGGACTCTGGGCAAGGGCCCCTCTGTCCTGGCATCCGGGTCTGAGTCCTCCTGGAGGGCTGCCCCCTGCTGCCCAGACCGGCTGGCCGGGAGCCCACTGCCGCCTCCCCAAGGCCAAAGCCTCAGTGTCTCCCTGAGCCGGCCTGCTGAGGCCCAGCCTGCCCCCAGTGGCTGACGGTCGCCTTGTGGTCCCAGTAACTGCCAGGCATGGCGGGTGGACCCATGGCGGGAGGCAGGCGGGGAGTGGGAAGCACGAGAGTCCGGCCTGCGCCCGCCAGACCCTCCACTGAGCCGCAGACGGCGAGGGGCGTGGCCTGCCCAGGTGGGGCTCTCCAGGCGGTGGCACAGGGCAGGGCTTATGACATATGTGTGGCTTAGTTAGATTTCGTTGTAGTGAATCCTGGGGGTGGGGTGGGGGCCCCCCGAGGTCAGGTAAGACCTGCAGGACAGATGTGGCCTCGGGGGCAGGGGACATTAAGGCAAGGAAGGGTTATGGTTGGGAAGGGGACAGTGACAGAGGGGAGAGGGACCGGGGGAAGGCCAGGTGTCAAAGAGCTCCATCTGGGGTGACCTGGGACGCCCCTTCTCCCAGCCCCCCTGCAGCCGGAACCCAGCACCCCCTTGTCAAGCTTCCGCCTCAGCCTCAGGCTACCCCCACCCCCAAATCAAGACCACCTTTCTTCACGGTCACTATTTATTCTTCGTTCCTTTTTCTTTTTGTAAGAAACAGTCACAAAAACCAGTGCAAAACCATCAGTGTGGGCGTCCTGCTTTATATTACAAAAACTCCTCTCGATATATAATATAAAAGGGGCTCACAGGAGATAAACATGATAAATTAGCTCTGCTATCTACCGCCAGGAACATGTACAGTTTTCAAAATAGACTTTCAACACAGGCCCCGAGGGGGAGGGGAGGAGGGGGTTTCTGGGGAGATGGGGTGCCGGGGCCTCGGCTGGTTTGGGGAGTCCTGCCTGGGCCCCTTGGGCAAGGGCAGAGAGAGGACAGGGAGGGCCCAAGCAACAAGGCTTCGTGTCAACAGGGAGCCTGGGGAGGGGCTGAGCCCCTTACCCCCCACCCCTAAGATAGATTCCCTTTCTCCAAGATGCAATGACTTCAGGAAAGTGGCTTTCGGAACAGGGTAGGGTGTGTGACCGACCGTGTGAAGTCTCCCTTGTTCCTTGCCCTGGTAGTGGGGTCAGAGGAGGTCTCAGTTACGGGCTGTTGTATCCTGGGGTGGAAAGAAGAGGTATCCCTGTCCGCCCCCCAGCAGCCAAGCTGCCATCCCCAGAACCTGCTGTGGGTTGTATGTGGATGAAGCCACTGAACCCTGGCGCCTGCAGGTCTTGTGCAGGGAGGGAGGGTCCGGCTTGATGTAGGCTGGGCTTTATTTTCCTTGGCGCCTAGGAATGGCCTCAGGCAGCCTTGCCAACAGCTACCGGCCTGGGCGCATGCCATGGGAGTAGAGACGGCTTTCTGTCCCTCCAGCCCGAGACGGGGGCAGTGGCTGGGGAGCTGAAGTGGCGGATGCAGGTTCCTCAGCACCTTTACGGAAAGCCCTTGGGAGTCTTGAAGCCACCTGAGCCAGCTGTTCTTCCGTGATCAGCCCTTTCTCCCAGATCCTCCCTCTCGCTCCTCCAAGGGCGGCAGAAGCCTGGGATGCCCCTGGACTGGAGCCACAGAACTGTGCGATTTCCAGCCTGCCCGGCCTGGGTTTGTGGTGCTTGTTAACCCAGACCAGCCATCTGCCTCTGCCGGGAAGCTGGGGCTAATCAGGTGGGCGGGCCAGGGTCAGGCCCAGGCCCTTCTCAGGCCAGGCTCGGTTCCCAGCTGCAGGTCTGCTGGGATCCTGGGACCCGATCTCTAGGGAGCTCATGGCGCCATGTATGGAGTCGCCAGGGCAGGCTGTCACGGTGACCGTTTGGGAAAACCTGGATCAGAAACCTGGGGGGAGGGCCCAGACTGGGGGCACAGCAGGAGGAGGGGAAGGAGGGTCACACCGAATCTTTCCTGTGGGCACAGAGCTCCTGGCTGCATCTCAGAAGGTGGCAGGCAGGGAGCCCTGGGCTCTGTGTCTCCCAGATTTAGCTGGAAAGCACAAGGAGAGGCCGGAGCGGGTACAGGGTGCCCGTGGCTTGTGGAGGGCTCTTTGTAGGACCTGAAGAGGGACCGTGGAGAGAGCAGAGAGCAGGCATCGTGCCGCGCCTTCCGTGCCTGTGCCTGTGGCAGACATCACTAGTCACACTGAGGGTGTCGGGCAGACGTCACTGATCGGGACTGTGCTGCTCCCCCCCACTGACCCCAGACCAAACCTGGGGGCCTCGGCACAGCCACTCCTGATCAATCAGGGTCAGGCATCTTGCAACCCAGGTGTCTACACGGGTCTAGGCTTTGAGGCATGTGTGTTGCGAGTGTCCCTGCCCAAGCCTAGAGGGGATACTCAGAAATGTATGGACGGTTCGAGGGGCCAGGAAACCTTGTCGCAGCAGAATTGGCAGAGATGCCGTGGGGACTTTATAGCCTGGAAAGCAGAGGGCTCGGGGGAGTCAATGTGTAGCCCTGACACTCCGGGAAGGAGAGGGAACAAGGAGGATGCCATGGACGGTACCACAGAAAAACAGAAACCTCTTCTGTATATTCTGCTAAAGTCAGAGCAGTCCACAGGCAGAGGGCTGCCTTGGGAGGTAGTGAGCTCTCCGTCCCTGGAGGTATGCAAGAAGAAGGTGGAGAATCTTGGCAAGGGTCTGCAGAAGACAATCAAGCCTCAGTCCTGGGTGGGGAGAGGGAGACCCAGATGGCCATGGGGGTTTCTTCCACTCTGGGAGCTAGGGAGATGGGGAAGGCCAGAGAAGGGGGTGGCTTGTGGGGACAGGTGGGCAGAGCAGACAAGGGGATGTGATGTGCATACATGTGTTTTGTGGGGACTCAGAAGTGTGGGGAGGTTTGAGGGAGGGCGGGGGCACACAGTGCAGTCTTAGCTGGCTGCGTTCTCTCTCTCCTGCGGGAACCAGATGCCAAGGCCAGGGGCGCGTGTGAGCAGCAGATGTGACAGAGCCCTGGAGGAAGTGCCAAGCAGCCTGGAGACAACTCAGGTTCCTGTTCAGAACTGTCATGCTTGTGCTGTGTGACTGTGCACAGGTCACTGCTTCTCTCTGGGCCTTCAAGATTATTTGGTCCTACAGATGGGAAAGCAAGGGCCCTGCCAGCTGGGCTGTTCTTGGATCCAGTGCCTGCAGCCCACTCTCGGCCCTGGCCTGTGGTGGGGACAACTCCACCCTCCGGTGGGCCAGGAATTGCACCGTAGGTTCTGAGTCCTCATGGACGTGGTGGCTGAGTCTCCTTGGGGCCCCCCTGGGCTTTGATGACTTCTCTGAGGTTCGCTTTTGCCCCCCTGTGTAAATCCTTACTTTCTTGGTGTTCCTTTGGTCTCTAGAGCAGACTGCATCCTGGCAGGGTGCTGGCGTCCCTGCGGAGAGCCCATGACACCTGCCCTGGAGTCCAGGCGAGGGTGCATCAGTCCTTACTTTTGTCTTCATTTTGTCTTGTTAAAAAAATAGCTCTGTTCCCCTGGCCATCCACGACGGCCCGTCTCCTCCCCTGGGGACAAGAGGACGGCGGGCGGGGCAGGGGAGCGCACTGGGTGCTGGGCGGCAGCGGGCGGGGCGAGGCGGCGGGCCACACCGTCTACTGGATGCCCCGGAAGAGGCACATGGCGAAGATCATGGCAAAAAGCTGCAAAGAGAGCAGGAGTCGGCTCGTCAGACTGCGCCCACGGCCCCAGGGTGCCCAGCCCACGCCGAGGAGAGGGGCCCTCTGCCTCTGGGGCTTGCCCTTCTCAGCACCTTCCTCCCAGGGATTCCTGACACGCCCCGGGGGCCCAGCCCCTCTCACCAGCCACCTGGCCCCCTTTACATGGTGCGAGAAGGGAAACTTTGGAAACTGAGTCACAGGTCCAAGTCTAGCTCCCCGATTTGCCAGTGGTGAACTTGGGCAAAGCACTTCCCTTCTCTGGGCCTGTGTATATATCCACAGCTCACCTACCGAGTGCCAGGCCTGGTTCTAAGTGCTTCCCTGCGAACCTTTCCATGGACCAGGAGGCAAGGCACAGAGTGGTCACATAACCTCCATAAGGTCACACAGCAACAAGCGGGGAGTCAAGGTGTGAGTCCAGGTGTTCTGACTCCATGGTCATAACCCCACTAACTCACAGGAAGGAGGTGAGATTTAAGTGGGGGGCAATGACGCAGAACTGTATTTAACAGGCAACCCTCCCCAGAGTTACATGCTTAAGCCCCGAATGCCTGTCTGAGGGCCCTGGGGAGGTGGGGCAGGCAGAGACCCTGCCGCAGGGACTCCCCTGACCAGATTAGCTGATGTCACCACGGCCAGAGCTCTTACAAGTAGCCCAAGGAAGAGTTCCCAGGCCACGGCTCACGGACAAGTGTCCAGGAGGCTCAGCGGGCAGAGGGGGCTGGAGCCTGCACCCACAGTAGAGGTCTCGGCCTCGAGCAGGATTCTGCCTCCCCTCTGGGATGAGCTCGTCCTGGGGCTGGGCAGGGTGTGAGGATCAAGCACAGAGCCACTACTCACTGCCCGCCAGGCACACCGTCCCATCCTCTGCAACGCCCACGCGCCCCAGGAGCAGGGTGGTTCGCACCATTTTGCAGATGAGGAAACTGAGGTCTGGGGAGGCGCAGAGCCGGGAGCTGGGCTCTGGAGCCACCCTCCCTGCACTGGACACAGTCCTGAGCTCTCCCCGGCTCCGGGCGCGGATCTATCTGTTTCCTGTTCATCGCTGCCGCCCGAGAGAGGGCCTGCTCACCTACGACAGTGCTGGCGCACAGTGGGGGCTCGGCATGTGCTCACCGAATAAATGAACAGATAAATAAACAAATGACCCTCCCTGTGCCCATCCCCGTAGCCTCTGCAGAACTGCTCTCGCGGGGCTGCCGGGCACAGTGGGAAACAGAGGATCAGGCCGTCTGACTTCCTTTCCCTGCAGGCCGAGGGCTAGCTGAGGCCCCAGGGAGCGTGTCCTGGAGTTGGCGAGGGGTGAGCGGAGCTGCCCATCCAGCCCTCCGGGCAGGGGGTCCAAGATCCCAGGGAGGACTGAGGGCAGGAGGGGCGGCAGCTCCTCCCTTTGGCTGGAGCGCCACCTAGTGGTGGCTGCAAACGGTCTGCAGCGGCTCACCTTTCTCCAGGCGCCTCTGGGGCCCTCGGGCAAAGGGGGCTAAGACCACCGCTGGCAGGTTCGCAAGGCCCTGAACACTCCAAGGAGAAGAGGCCTGCTCCAGGACCACAGGCTGCCGCCCGCCCCTCAAGGCCGCTGTGCTGATCCCTCCTTGAGGGTGCACCCTGGACTGGGAGCTGGGGCAGAGGTGGGGCAGGCATGGGGGGGTGGGAGGGCGGTCTCTCAGGGCCTGCCCATCCCCGCTGCCGGGAGACTGGCTCGATGCATCATCCACAGTCCAAGGATAACGCCCAGGCAGCGGACAGCCAGCTGGGCTTGCACCCTGCGGTGCCCTCACCCGTTGGGTCCTGGGTAAGGAACCAGTGGGGGGAGGGGCAGGCTGCCCCCTGCAGAGCGGCAGGAGTGGGGGCTCTACTCACCTCGATGGCCAGCACCCCGATGGCCAGAGCCCCGGCCAGGTAGACGTAGGTTTCGAAGGTGTTGAGGATCACGGTGTAGCAGCCCTGGGAGGGAAGGACCAGAGCTGAAGCCACAGCCAGGAGGGACAGTCTGGGTCAGGCCAGCGTCAGGACTGGGCTTTGAGGCACGTGGCCCCAGAGCTCGGGCAGCAGCTCTACCCTACCAAACTGCTGCTGGGACAGGGAGGGGGGGCAGGTGGGAGGCAGGAGACCCATAGACAAGCAATTGGGCAGCATCGCACCAAAGACCCCCCAGGCACTCGGCCCGGGCAGCCACAGACCCTTTTCACGTAGCTACACAGTGACCGGGATCCTGGGACACTTCCCACAAATAGTGGGACTTCCTGCTGCTCTTGCAAAATCAGATCCAGCGAGGAGAGCCATGCTTTCCACGTCAGCACCGTTAGCAGCTGCTCCCCTTAGATGGGATAGGTGCTCCTGGGGTCCACAGTCCCCCTCATTCCCTGTTGTCCCCCCCACCCCCACCGACTCTTTCTCATCATCTGCCTGGCTGCTGACGTTTTTAGCCTCTGCCCTAAAACAACACTTCATCCATCAAAACACTGCTCACATCTCACCTCCTCCAGGCAGCCTTCCAGGACCAGCCCAGCCCATAGGGCCCCCTCCAAAGGGACCTAATTCCCTAATTCCCATGTTGTCACTGCTTTCTCCAGCAGTCCTGGAGATGCATAAACCGACATAGAGAGAAAGAGAGCTGCAGATAGATGGGGGTGGGGTGGGGAGACAGAGAGCTCAAGACAGTGCCAGTGCATAGCCAGGAGCTGCCAATCCATGACCCTGAGTGCACACGCCTCTGTCACCTTTGTGTCCATGACACCACCCCACTCCTGTGCTGACCACAGAGGCGGACGCATGGTGGTTGCTCTGAATGAAATGTATATTCAAAGGGGGAGAATTTTCTTTCTTTTATGATAACATGCATAGTCTTTGGGCCCGGCCTGAGAACCTGCAGGGAAAGAAGTCCCTGGGGTGGGGGATCCTTGGACGCTCCCATGCTCCACCCCACCCCTGTTGTCAGTCACACGGAAGCCCGGCCTCTTTGGCCAGAAGCAGAACAGAGGAGGGGGCACCTCGGCAGGTGGACCGTAGGGCCCGATCTGGAGTCGTGGCCAGGCGTGTCTTCCTGCCCGCCTGGTGGAGGCTGAGCAGGAGCAGGGCAGGGAAGGCCCACAGAGGATGTCTCCCAGTATAAACAGACCCACCGGCACAACGATCTGGGTCCCCAGTGCTGTTGGGGTCATCTGGGAGGTGGGTGACAATGCAGATGACAAGGCCTCACCGCCCAGCCTCTGCATCGGTGGGTCTGGCGTGGCTCGCAGGACCAGCATCGTGGGACATGCCCCAGGTGATTTCTAGTGCCCGTGCGGTGGCCGGGCCTGGAGATACCCCAGGCCCAGAGAGGACAGCAAGGAAAAAGGCCTTCGCGGAACATTCAGGCCTTGTCCCGCTGCGGCCTGGGGGCCCACACGAGGGCGGTGTGACTGGGTCAGAGCCCTGGCCCTGGGTCAGGAAGCCAGTGTGGCTGGGCCCCCTCAGGGCTGGCAGGGGAGCCCCATCCACCCAGCCAGGCCCAGGGCCATCCTGGATCTGTCTCCAGACGCCAGCGGGGGCTGACCTTGAACCCTTTGTTTAGCAATCTTTTAGAAAACCAGAATGCCAATACCTAGAACAATAATAGCAAAAAGCCAACCTGCTCTGGAGGGAGGGAGAGGGAGATGGGTTGTCTTGGGATCAGCCTTGGAAGGGGGTGCTTCTGGCCTCCCGTAATCCCCTTAGCACGCCACCTGCCCGCTGGCCAGCCACTGGCACATCGTGTCACCTCCCCGACCCCAGCACACACGCTGGGTTTGTAAGGCTCTTCATGAGGCCGCCCAGATGGGAAGCAGCAAAGACCCGGGGCAGGAGAGGTAACTGGTCACTGTTACACACGGGGACTTGGGGCCCAGCCGCCTGGGGGCCCAGCCCAGCCATGCCGCTTGTTTGCCATGCGACCTCGGGCTCCTTACTTACTCTTCCTGTGTCCCAGTTGCTCCATCTATGAAATGGGGCTGTTTAGACTAAGCACCTCATAGGGCTGGGTGAGGATGGGACGAGATAAAGCACTTGAACAGTGCTGGCGTGTAGCAAGCTCCCCACCCCTGTAGGTATCGTCCCTGTCCCTGTGCCCCTCTCCGAGCAGATCCTGAGTGGAGGAAAGTGTCTGAGCACAGAGCGGGCTGTGTGGGTTTGCCCCCGGTGCTGGAGTGTCACCGCAAGGTAAAACAACGTGCACGCACACACACACACACACACACCCCGCACGGGACGGGAGGAGCATGAAATCGACTCTGACATGCCTCACCTGGGGAAACTGGCAAGATGCCGGGGACCCGGCCCAGCAGAGGGCTGGCATCCGGGAGCCCTGCCATGTGGCACCCGAGGCCCTGCCTGCTCAGCTCTCTGTCACACTTTGGCACCAAAAGACCCTTCAGTTCCCTGGGCTGAAGCAAGGAGACGAGGTTGGCCGAGGGGGCTTCCCAGGCGCTGAGACACCCTTTGTGGGGGTTGGGGAGTGGATGGGCCAATGCCACCCACGCTTGGCAAGTGTCCCCTCTGCCAAGGACTTTGCTGGGGACTTGTGGGCTCTTTCTCATTTAATCCCCATTACAGCCCCTTGGGGAGGACAGGGAGGGAGAGAGCTGGTAGTGACCTGCTCAAGGTCACACAAAAAGAGGAAAGGGGCCAGGATACAGACCAAGGAGGGTCCCAAGCCTCTCCTGTTCCAAAGGGAAAGGAGCCTGGCATCCGGAAGGCTCGTTTCTCCCTCACGTGGGCCAGGTCCCTGGTCCCCCTGTGCCTAGCACTTGCACCTGCATTCTTGGGTTTCCTCCGGCCCCCACCCAGGGACACATAAGGTGGGGACCCTCTCTCCCCCGCCTGCCACCAGGCTGCGATCCCCTGACCATTCGGGCTGTTGCCAGGGCCGTCCTAACTCTCTGTGTGGAGGCCACAGCCCCGCCCCTGCTCTCATCCACAACCACCGGCCACCTAATCCGACAAGGGGCAGCTGGGCCTGGTGGCCCCACAGTGACCACCCACATGCAACAACTCCCACGTGTCTATCTCTGGCGTGGACCCCTCCCTGCCGAGCCCTACCCCATACACTCCTCTGCCCACTGGGCCCCTCTGCTTGGCTATTCCAAAGGCACCTCACACAAGCCCCAAACCAGACCCCAGATCTTCCCCCAAACCCGAAACTAGAGTCATCCTCAGCACCTCCTCCTCCTGCCTCCTCCAGAGCTGAGCCGCCACCACGGCTGGTAGCTTTTACTTCCTGAACATTTCTCAGGTCCATACGCCACTCTTCGTCCCCACCACCATCACCCTGGTCTCACCCTTTGTCCTTTCTCACTGGGACCAGTATAGAAACCCCTGTCCACGCTGGCCCACCACTAACCCCACAGAGCAGCCAGGGCACCAATGTGGCCACGCCACGTGTCCCTGCATGCTCCACCCCCCAAGCCCCAAGGTAGAGGCCCCTCCAGCATGCCCCCCCCCCCAACCGTGGGCCTGCAGCAAAGTCAGGAATGCATGCCGCTTCGGGGAAGCGGGCTTTGGAGAGAAAACAGAGACAGTTGCACGGCAGAGGCTTTTAACAGGGAAGATGCTCAGAAAAGATGTGAGTATCTCAGAACAGAAATCCCAGGAGTCAATCCTGGACAGTCCTCGTGAGGAACAGTCACTGTGCAGAACTAACGAGGCTGTGCAGGGACCTCTGATGAGCTGGTTTGGAAGCCATGTCCAGGAGACGGAAGGAGGCACCCTACCCAAGGATGGATCTAGAAATAGGAAGCGTGTCTGATGACACCCCCAAGGAACAGGGCCCATGCGAAGCCTCCCTGAAAATTTACAAGTAGCATCGGAAGGATGTAGGTTTTCCTACGGGCAACAGGCTTTCCAAATGACAGCTCCTTCAACAAGCCAGAAATTCCTTTGTCATTCACACCGAACCCTAAGCTGTGGGGACCCACTCTGCTCCATGGAGCTGCCAGCGGCCCAGGCTGGGTCTCTCTGGATTCTCTGCTGTTGTAGGGGCCAGTCTCCTCTGCAAGGCCCTAGATGGCTTGTCACCATGCCACAGCTGCACTCCAGCCGTGGGGAAAGGGGGAGCGGTGGGCACAGCACTTTCTCTCAAGGATGTGACTCGAGTTGCATGAATCGCCTCTGCTCACCTCCCTCTGGCTAGAACTTGGTTACAAGGCTTAGCTGCAAGGGAGGCTGGGAAGTGCAGCCCCTAGCTGGGGAGGAAGGAGTGAATGGGGCTTGGGGACAGCCAGCAGTCTCTGCCATGGTATGGGAAGTCTGAGGTCCAGAGAGGGTGTCTCAGTGAAGGTGACTTAGCAGGTACCAGCTCAGCCCTGCCTGACATCGAAGCCTAACCCCCACCCCATATCCTGAGCAGCTCCCCAAGGCAGGTCTCTGTGACCAAGCCCCCGGGGTAGCTCTCCCTGCCCCCAGCCGCAGTGGCCTGATCCCAGGGACTTGGTTCTCTCCTTGTGTCTCCTCCACAGGGCAGGAATGCAAGACCGTGAAGGGCGGAGGGATGTGGCCCTTGGGGCCTCATGAGCCCTTTGATGAGCCATGGGCGGGTGCAGGGCCGGTGCCGAGTTGGTGGAGCAGCGCTGGCGCTGGAAAGAGTCCCAGGAGTCAGGCCCCCGCTCACTGCCTTCTCCTCTGCGACTCTGAGAAGCCTGCCTTGTGCCCCCACCCCAGGCCCATTCTAGCCACCATCTGGTTTTATTTTCTTCATAGCAATCATTACCATGTGAAATTATTACTTTTTATTTGTACTTGTTCATCATCTCCTTCCTCTAACTCGACCATGAGCTCTGCAGGAGCAAGGGCCCTGTCTCCTGTCCCCTGCTGTGTCTCTTGCATCTGGAACTCTCCCATGAGATCCTCGTTAAAGGCCCAATCAAGTGGGGGACCTGGGGTGTGGGCTCGGGTCACGCTGTTCCACCCTCCCCCACCCCTGAAAGGGTGGGGCTGGTCAGTGGGAGGGAGGCGGGTCGAGTGCAAGGGCGCTGTGTGTCCCAGGGGTGGGGGCCAAGCCTGGGCCCTTCT
The DNA here is from genome assembly GCA_008750895.1 of Mirza zaza. Classification (NCBI taxonomy): domain Eukaryota; kingdom Metazoa; phylum Chordata; class Mammalia; order Primates; family Cheirogaleidae; genus Mirza; species Mirza zaza. The sequence goes on along the minus strand of VSMD01117671.1, from coordinate 6,347 downwards.
TTCCACTAGACATGGTGCACGCAGGAAGGGAAACCTTTCTTCCTAGGCTGAAGTGACGCCCACGGGCTACAAGAGGGGCAGAGCGTCTAGGAACTCGTCTGATCTTGGAGGGTCAGGTCGGGGAGACCTGCTCCCTTAGGGCCAGAGGGTGCCCCACATGGCAAATGTGAGCTTCCTCCAAAAGCGAGGGCACGGCTACGAAGGCCCACTGTGCAGTTCTGCTTCTGTCCCTCCTCCCCAGACCTGCATAGTCGCAAGCTCAGGAAACTCTGGAAAATTCCTACTCACCCCTTAACCCCAGCCCGAATGCCCACTCCAGCCTGGACCTTCTGCCACCCTCACCCTTCCCCACTTTGGTGGGATCGCAGGGGCCTGGATGGAGCCTCCATCAGCCCCCGTCCAGGGGCAGAAATCTCATATCACGGCCATCACTCCCCTGGGATTCCCGGAGCGGCTGCGGACGCTCTGGGCCGTTATCGGCTCCCACCCGGCTCTGGCCACCACGTCCCAGTGGAGCAGCCCCTGCCTGGCGGTACCTGCTTGTTGAGGAACAGGCTCCTTCCCAGCAGGCACTCCTCCCTGCTCAGCAGGACCCCGTCCCGACTCTGCGGCTCGCGCCGGCAACAGGCCTCCGGCACCTCGTCACTGTCCAGCGTCAGGAGTCGAAAGACCGATGCGAACTTAAAGTCTTCAGGCCCGTTGACCCCACAGCAGCCAAACTAGGAGGAGGGCAGAGAGAAGGGTCTGTGGGCAGGGGCTGGACACAGGGGACAGAGGACAGCCTCTGCAACGGAGCTGGGACAGAAGACCCAGCGTGGGCTGGCTCCACCTGCCTCCTATGTGACCATGGGAGTTGCTTGGTTTCTCTGGGCCTCCAGTGTCCTCATCTGTAAAACGGGGGTGGTGTACCAACTGCTACTTAGTAAGTACTCAGTAAGCACTTACTAGACAGTTGCCGTGGTTATTACCATCAGTGACAATGACTTTTGCTTGAGGACCCAAGACAGGGGTAGCAAACAGGCTTCATCCCGAGCTGGGACTGTGGCCAGCAGCCTTGGAGTGCCACGTGGATGCTGGTTCCGAGGCCGGGGCCGGGGCAGAGCGCCCTGATTGGTTATTCGTGTCTGGCGCTTGAGCACTGGCACCGTGGTTTTGAATGCTCACAGCACCCCAGGGGCAAGGGTGGTCACTCACTGTGATCATGACGGAGTTCCAGGTGGCAGAGAAGACGTCCGTGTCGTTGTTGCCCTGGTAGTGCTTGGTGAGCTCCTTGGTGAAGAATTCTCGAGTGAGCTGGGCAGGGGGCAGAGAGAGAGGGTGGCTGAGACCAGGCAGTGTGGCCCCTCACTCACCTCTCCTTCCATCTGCTTGCGGGGTGGGGAGTGAGAGCTAGGGCCTCCACGTCCTGGTGCCAGGCCTCCTAGGCTAGCTTGGGGCAGGCCCCTTACCCCCAATGTGACACGCACACCCCTCAAGGCCAGGGCAGCTGAGACCGTGCTCAGCCTGCAGCTCTACCCAGAGGGAGGGCTTATCTTGGTGGGGGGCGTGCCCTTCCCCTAGCCGTTCCCACAGGGCCAAGCAGAGGCCCCAGGTCCCAGGCTGTGAGGAAGCTACAGTGTGGGGCAGGGACTCTGTATGGCCAATAGCCAGAGATGTCCTTGCAAGCCGGTCCTACTCTCAAAACACTCTCCCGAGGCCTGAACACCCTCCTCCCGCTGCAGTGGAAGGGTGGGGCCCTGGGCGGCCCAGGAGAGGGAGACCCCCTGGATGCCACCCGCTGCCCACATGCTACTGCCGCCCTCTCTTCCCCTCTGTGCCCACTACTTGCCTCCCTGCGCCCCAAGGCCAGTGTGTCCCCTGCCCCGTGCCCCTCCCCCTCCTGTTTGTTCCCAGCCCCCTTTGGCGTGGTGCCAGCTCTAGCTTCAATTCAGGGAAGGGAGCTGGTGCCCAAGGTGGTTTAAGTCTCTGGAACAAGGTGGCCTGTGGGGCCGAGTTGCCCAAAGAGGACACCAGCCAGGGCCTTGTCTGGGAGCACCCTGCAGCGCTCCTTCCTACATGGCACACGTTCCAGGGCTCGGTGACAGCCTCTCTGACCATCCTGACTGTCCAACGACTATCACTGGGCTGTCGCTGGGCAAGGTGTGGAAGGGAAGATTCCAGAATCAGATATGGGGTTGCACCAGATGCTTTGAGAGCAGAGACCCTTTAAAGGCCTCCTGACTCTGACCTTCTGGAAAAGCCCTTGCAGGAAGAGGCTCCCTGGGGTCTCTCTCTGGGCCGCGGGGCCTGGCTGGGCCGGTGAGTCAGGATTTGGGCTGGAAAAGCTGGGATGAGGCAGCCCACCCCGTGAGACCCTTGCGGCAGGGGACGGGAGGAGCTGGCCCTGCACGGCCACCAGCCTCGCGCCAGCAGCAGGGGTGGGGGAGCCGGGCCCAGCACTTACATTTTCCCTGAAGATGAAGGCCAGGATGGCCGCTGAGAGCTCCGCCAGGAAGATGATCAGGATGAACAGGAAGAACTGTAGAGAGAGGGGACAGCTCGTGAGCCCCGCGGGCAGGCAGGAAGGGGACAGGGCAGCCACTGGCTTCCATCTGTCGCATAATTGACCTGGTATCTGGTACACTGATTTTGTATACTCCACTGCCATGAGCCAGGCATTTTTCATAACACACATATGAACGATCCATCCTTGGAGTCAACAGGTTGTAATAAAAACATGAAAAAAGCAAACAACTAAATATACCTTCCATGCAAATGGCAGCCCTTGGACAGTGTGCAACCTGAACAACCCTACACAGCAGCCCTTGAAGGAGATCATTGATGAAACCCCTTTGGGTCCCTCCGGGCGGCTCTCCTTCCGTGTGGCTTGTACAAGCCTTGGAATCTGTAGCTCCTTGGGGTCCCCAGCTGGCTTTCCCCACCTCGCCAGCACAGGGCCACCTCCTCTCTCTGCCCCGCTGCCTGTGGCTCGCATGGGAAGTGCTGAGGCCACGCTGATCTTCAGCAGGAGAGAAGGCGGTGCGACTACCAAAACCCTAAAACCCAGGGCCAGGAGTCTGCTGTCTGACACAGCCCCTCCGCTCCACTCACTGAACTCCCCGATGTTCCCCAAATTAACCCGGATGCCTCTGGTTTGGGGGCCGTTGAAGACTGTGCCACCTCTGCCAGTAAGGCGCCCTCCCTCCTGGCCTGCCACCTCTCTGTTTTACCGGACCAGGTGAAGCCCAGCCCTCCCCAGGCGGGAGGAAGCCCTCGCTCCCCTGGGCTCCCCACACGACAGGCCCGACAGAGGGGCCCCCCTGGGCACGGCGCTCACTCGGGGGCTGCAACTCAGCTCGCTGCCTCCCCCGATGCCCACAGCACCGAGTCGATGCGTGACCACTGGCTGATGAAAGACCCCGTGAGTGAGGGGTCCCCCATGAAGGCCTTGCCACTTGCTGTGTCTCAGGCCCCGGGTGTCATGGACGCTCTTTTGGGCCAGGGCTGTTGGCAGAAGTGGAAGTGGCTTTGCCTTCATTACTCAGCATTGCTGGTGCCCTTGGCATTTACAAAGTCCATCATCACCTCACCTGGAAACCACCAGCAGAGGACGCAATCCCCAGAGCATGCACACAGACTGGCTCTTAAACACCTGCCCAGGCACCTGGCGGCCGCCCCGATCTGCTCCCTGGGGTCACCGTCCTCGGACCCGCCCGCCCACCCACCCACCTGCGCCGGATGTGCCAGGCTGCAAGGAAGCAAAGGGTGCCAGGCTTCGTGTCGGGACACCTGGGGGTCTCCTGGCCTTGCATGATGTGCGATAGTCACTCAAAGCCCTCAAGCCTCGGTTTCCTCATCGTCAAATGGGGGTGCTACACCCGCTTCCTGGGGTTCCTCGTGGGGAATGATGGCATAACGGATGCGAAAGCGTTTCCCACGCTGCAGACGAGGCCGGGCAGAGCTCGGTGCTGCGGCCTCCGCAGCGAGGAAGGCAGGGGACATCAGCACGTGCAGGCCCCTCTGCGCCCCTCAGCCCGGCTCCCGCTGACACTCGGCGCTGGCTTCTTCACAGACGCCCTGGGGGCGCTGCCAACACCTTTCATGGTCTCTCTCCTGGCATGTGTGTGTCCCTAGGTCACAGGAAGCTTTCTGTCACTTCATCCCCACCCCGGGGCCAGCCAGTCATGCTCTCTCCCTGACTTTTCAGCTCTACTGTGGCTGTCCCGTGGAGGTCCCGGGTGTCTCCTGACTGTGGGGGCCGTGGCCACTTTAGGGGAGCCCAGGACGGATTTGGAGAATGTCCACCCAGGACACGGGCACAAAATATCCCTGAGGCCTGTCAAATGGGTTGCACTTTTTTTAAATGTCCAACCTCCTGTGTGAACAGAGCAGCCAGCCCTGGGTGTGGCGCTGTTCACCCCTCGTCCCTAAGCCCGCGTGCTGGCCTGTCCCCGGCCATGACATCAAGCTCAGCTCCGTCCCCGGGATGCTCCGCGGGCCATGAGACTTCCCGAGGGGCTCACCAGGCTCCAGCACAGGCTCTGGTCCCTCGGAGGACGCCGGGCACCGGCTGTCCCCTGTCCCTGTTCTGTTCCGTTTCCCCCTTTCAGCAGTGGAAGGAACAGAAGCCGGAAAAGGGAAATGGCTGGTCTGACAGGGTGGAGCTGGAACGGTTCAGAGCAGATCCTCTCCTCCTGTTCAGAGCGTCGAGAGCAGGACAGTGCGGCTAGGGACTGCCTGTCGGCAACGCCTCCGAGCCTAGGGCCCGCCCCCACGGTCAGCGGGCACCCTGCCGGGTCCGCTGCGTGGCCTGCCTGGCACGCGCGGATGAGGGCTCGTGCCCGGGCCAGACGCCACCACACTTTCTGAAGGGCAAGTGACCCTGGGCTGTGGTCGGGGAGCAGAGTCCCCAACCGGAGGGTGGCCAAGGGGCTCCCGTGCCCAGGGCCAGCTGCCCCCGTTGAAACCCTCACAGTCCTCACTTCCGCGAGGCTGGCCGACTCCGGGCTGGGCGGCCATGGGGTGATGTGTTTCCGCCTCGCGCTCTCTCCTCCTGTGACGGCGATGGAGGGCCTGGCGGGCGTCCTGGCACCTCCATCTGGCCGATGATGGATGGTCGCCCGGGTCCGCTGCGCACCGCCTGCGCCCCTGCCCTCTGCCCCGCCGCCGCTGCCGGCAGGCCCGCAGGCTGGCGAGGAGCAGCCCCGGGGATGGTTTCCGGCCACGGCGCCCGCAGCCTCGGCTCGACGGGTGTAAATTATGGAGGAGGCCGTGCGCAAGCCTCACGCGCTCTGTGCCCGTCACTCTGCAGTGTGCGTGCGCGACCCCGGGCGACCTAGCAAGGCTGCAGCGAGAGGACGCAGGGGGAGCGCCTCTCGCCAGGCGGGGCGACGTGAGAGCTGCCGGATGGTTGCTGGGCGCCAGCGCGAGGTGCGGCCTCCCTGAAGACAGAGCAGCACTAGCTGCCAGCTACTAAGTACCAGCACTAGCTGCCAGCTACTAAGTACCAGCACTAGCTGCCATCTGCCAAGCACCAGCACTAGCTGCCAGCTACTAAGTACCAGCACTAGCTGCCAGCTACTAAGTACCAGCACTAGCTGCCAGCTACCAAGCACCAGCACTAGCTGCCAGCTACCAAGCACGGACGGTATAGACGCGTGGACCGTGCAGGGTCATTTCATCCCTCCTCTCAGCAGCCCACGTGTCACCGATGGGGATGGTAACTCTGGAAGGACCAGTACCCGAGCCCAGCTGGCACAGCTGGCCGGGGGCACACCTGGGGCTTAACCTCGGGAACGCTGTTGCCAGAACACAGTCTCTTAGCACCACGTTACCTGGAAGCTGTGAGCACCTCCAGGCCTCAGGACTTTCCAATGGCCTGCAAAGTCCCTTGTGGCTCCACACCAATTCTTCCAGTTTTCTGTGTATCAATGCTTATGCGAGCCAGGACAGAGCCAAGAAAAACATGGGATCATGAACACAACACTATGGCTGAGAAGAAGGTATTATTATCCTCACTTATGATTGAGGAATCTGAGGTTCAGAGGGGTTAAGTAACTGGCCTTAGGTCACACAGCAAGAAAGTGGCAGGGAGGGGTGGAACCCAAGCTTTTCTGACTCCAGAGCCCACACTCTTACCCACACCTCTGCTACCTTCTCTCTGCTCCTCCCTTCCGGGCTGTTTATCAGTGCCACTGCGCCGGCACTGTGCTAGGTACTGGCAAACACGTATGTACAAGGCAGGCGCAGTCCCCATCTTCACGGAGTTTATGTTGCGCTGAAGCATCAGGAGATGAAATGAAATAATGAACCTGGTAATTCATGGACTGGGGACAGTGGGGTCCCCAAGCACAGGGACAGGGGTGTGA